>CM022706.1:25648718-25873718 GCA_012295165.1 Asparagus setaceus
ATACTAAAGTAAAACTAAAATACTAAAGTAAAACTAAAATACTAAAGTAAAACTAAAAACTAACCTACCATAATGGAATAGAAAAATACCACGTGGACTGGAAAAGCTACATCATTTCAATTACAAATACCCTGAAGAAAGCAATGCTAGCGGCAGTCACTGCTTAGCGACTGCTGCTGTACTCCCCACCACCTGCCCCTAAGTAGCCCCCCAGCTCTAGACTATACCCCTAAACCCTATACCCCCTATCCAATCACAAAGCGAGTACTACGGCAATCACTAAACAGCGGCTGCCGCTAGCATTGCTCCCCTGAAGAAGAAAGTCATGAGAATATGTGTCATACTAGAAATATCAATATTAACAATCAACTAAATTATCTAGCCTGTAGAACATGCACAAAAACATGCACAAGACAGTTTTCAGGTTCAGTAGTCGACTACTAGGCATTGTAGTCGACTAATCGTATTGTAGTCGACTAATCGTATTGTAGTCGACTAATCGTATTGTAGTCGACTAATCGTATTGTAGTCGACTAATCGTATTGTAGAAGAAGTGGATTATTCTTCACCCTGCTCGATGAAATTTGCAGAAGCTAGCTGGCAATATATATATATATATATATATATATATATATATATATATATATGCAACAAATGTTATGATCAATTTGGTGGGAGGAACAACTGCAAGCTTGAAAAAGAAAATTAGAAAACAAAAATAATTCCACCTCATCAAAATAAATCTTTTAAATCCAAACAGAAAATCATCTCTTTACATGTTTCCTTGTACGACAAAATGACATAGCTTTTGCACTAATTGCTTTTCAACCAAACACTGAAGTTGCATTAGAAATATATTTCCTACAATATAATTGCAGATATCTAAAAAATAAATTTAAAGTTAATTTCCTACAATAAATGTCACTTACAAAATATTTGGTACAATTTATTTTACAGCGAACCAAACAACCCCTAAGGTTGTGGTCTCGTTCTTCTCTCATCTCTCAATTAAATTAATAAAAATAATTTTTTAAAAAACCATCTCATCCACGACTTACCGACGAGGAAACAACGCCGCCGGTGAAGCGACGCTGATTTTTCCTTCTTCTTGCATGCTTCTCGAATATTGCCAGTTCCCAAATCCAAGTTTGCTGCTATGTTAACCATGGGTCATGAAATTCTTAGGAGATTGGTAAAGGTTTTGAAAGGCTCGGCATGTACAAACATCAGCTAAATTTTTGGGCTAAATTAACTGATTTATGATGTTTTATTTCTATCGGATCTAATTTGCACTTGAACTCCAAATGCAATGTTTCAAATGGGCTAAATTACCATTTTGGTATATTTAGTAGCACCCTTTCACCAACAAGGTATATTTATTGGCACCGGCGACATCAAGGTATATTTAGTTTTCCAAAATTATCATTAAGACCTATCCGACCTTGTTGTGAACTTTGAATATAAAATTATAGATTTTTACATATATATCCCTCAAATTTCTCATATTTATAAATTATCCCCAAATGTTAATTTCAACCCCTTCTCCTTCCTCCCTCCCTCCCTCTCCCTCTCTTCCTCCCTCCACCCTCCCCTTCTTCCTCAATGGCGGAATGAACCCCACCTCCTCCTCCTCCCCTCCACTCATACCTCCACCTCTCCTCCTCCAAACCCAGAACCCCTGACATCCCTCTCCGCCTCATGCGTGACCCCTCCACGCCCCGGCGCCGCCCTCTGGCTCAGAACAACCCAAGTCCCCATCGTTGTCACCACTGACTGACTCCTCTCCCGATTCCTCGAGGTCCGCCCGGCTCGGCGTCCTCCACTCCCTCTCAGGCCCTTGCCCGCTTGTGCCTGTCCATCCTCTCGGCACCGGCTCCGTCCTCAGCGTCGCCATCAGCGGCCGGCGCCTCTCCCCGCGGCGTCGTCGCCACCCTCATGGCAGCGAGATCTGTCCATCAGGGACCGTGCTCCGCCGCTGCTCCCAGGGGCTGGAGGGCTGACCGTGTTTCTGGCGGGAGGGAGGGAGGAAGAGAGGGGCGAGAGGGAGGGAGGGAGGAAGGGAGAAGGGGTTCGAAATTAATGTTTGGGGGGGTAATTTATAAATATGAGAAATTTGAGGGATATATATGTAAAAAATCTATAATTTTATATTCAAAGTTCACCGCCGGCGGTCGGATAGGCCTTAATGATAATTTTGGAAAATTAAATATACCTTGATGTCGCCGGTGCCAATAAATATACCTTGTTGGTAAAAGGGTGCTACGAAATATACCAAAATGGTAATTTAGCCGTTTCAAATGTTTTAGAGAAACCTAAAAGATTGTCCAAACGTAGCAGTTCAGTAAATGAATGATATGACCCATGACCGGAGAGCTCGCCGCCATAGGAAAGTTAGAGAAACCTGAAAGATTGAAATTGGAGATTTGAGATTTTGTGATGAAAGCTAGGGATTCATGAGAAGATGACATAAGTCACGAGAAGATCTCAGTGGTTCGCAGAGAAGAAGTGGATTATTCTTCACCCTGCTCGATGAAATTTGCAGAAGCTAGCTGGCAATATATAACATATTTTCAATTCTTTGTTATTTTGCTTTTGTTGTAAATTATGAATAATTGTTATATTAATTTCTTTTTAGTACATGAAATTACAAAAAAGTTGATGTTTGTCTATTTTGTAAAATTACAAACTCAACAGTAAACAATTTCGTGCATCCCACTGGCATGAAACTAGTATAGATAAATCCCAATGCACGATATTCAAATCTCACCCATTCACTAACAACATCAACTTAACCAGTGTAAAACTCTCTAGTCCAAACAACAAGTATATAAATCCATTATGTAAACTGCATCCTCACCTAATCCATCCATATAACCTGACCTATTTAAGAAGCCACTATCTAAAATTTGGATGATAATTTCAGGATTATTAGAGCAATCCAACAAGCGTGTCAAAGAAAATATATAAAACAAAAAAAGATATGCGAATAATATGTAGTAAACCAACAGTAAAAAGAAACAGTAAAATTGGTACGAGACGTACTAACTAGCATGAGACATAATGCATGGGATGATGTGATAGTGGAAAGTAGAAAATAATGACACTATAAGAATACATGCTGGCCTTAGGTGTGCGAGATGAGAAAGTAAAACTAAAATACTAAAGTAAAACTAAAAACTAACCTACCATAATGGAATAGAAAAATACCACGTGGACTGGAAAAGCTACATCATTTCAATTACAAATACCCTGAAGAAAGCAATGCTAGCGGCAGTCACTGCTTAGCGACTGCTGCTGTACTCCCCACCACCTGCCCCTAAGTAGCCCCCCAGCTCTAGACTATACCCCTAAACCCTATACCCCCTATCCAATCACAAAGCGAGTACTACGGCAATCACTAAACAGCGGCTGCCGCTAGCATTGCTCCCCTGAAGAAGAAAGTCATGAGAATATGTGTCATACTAGAAATATCAATATTAACAATCAACTAAATTATCTAGCACGTAGAACATGCACAAAACATGCACAAGGCGGTTTTCGGGTTGGTAGTCGACTACTAGGCATTGTAGTCGACTAATCTGATGTATTAGTCGACTAATCTGATGTATTAGTCGACTAATCAGATTGTAGTCGACTAATCAGATTGTAGTCGACTAATCTGATGTATTAGTCGACTAATCAGTATTGTAGTCGACTAATCTGATGTATTAGTCGACTAATCAGTATTGTAGTCGACTAATCTGATGTATTAGTCGACTAATCAGATTGTAGTCGACTAATCTGAAGCAGTAGTCGACTAATCTGGGCAGATTCAGAATACGGGTTTGGTTTTAAACCCGGTTCGTTTAGAGTTTATATATAACCCTAAACCTGATTATTTGGTAGTTTTGAAGCACGTTTTGGAGCAGCCTTTGAGAGGGTTTTGTGCATCTTTGGAGAGGAGATCTTTTGAGAGATTGAGAGGTTTGTTTTTAGGGTTTCTTTGTGAGAACTTGTAATCCTAATTTGTATTCTCTCTTTCTATTAGTGGAAATCCCCCCTCCTTACCCCGTGGACGTAGGCAACTTGCCGAACCACGTAAATCTCGTGTCTTTACTCTTTTATTGTGTTTTGCTATCGTTTGTGGTGGTTTCTCTCGACGGTTCGCTGTCCGCTACCAACAATTGGTATCAGAGCTATTGTTCAGATTGGAAGTGGTGTAATTTCTAATTTGAGGGGGTGTTCGGTGATTCCTGAGAGAAGCGGATTCACGAAGACAAACAGAGGATGGCGTCAACCAGTAAATCAGTCAAAGTGGGAAAATTCAAGATTGAAAAGTTCAATGGGAAGAACGACTTTTCTTATTGGAGGATGCAGATGAAAAACTTTCTAATTTCGCAAAAATTGCACAAGGCTTTGGATGGAAAGGAGAAGAAGAACAAGGATATGTCTGATGAGGATTGGGAGGAGTTGGATCTGGAAACACGGGCGTCGATTATCCTATGCCTTGAGAGGGATGTAGCTTTCTTGGTAGATGGAGAGGAAGCGGTCAGGCGTGGGAAGAAGTTAGAGGGTACCTTCATGACGAAGAGTCTAACTAACCGGATCTACTTAAAATCTAAATTGTATACTTGCAAGATGGAGGAGGGCTCATCAATCCGGGAACACATCAACAAGTTTGATAGGATCATATCAGATTTGAAAGACATAGATGTTAAAGTAGGAGACGAGGATCAGGCGCTTCTACTACTTCTGTCTCTGCCGAAGTCTTATGAGAACCTGGTGCAAACACTGAGGCTTGTGGGAGAAAATTTGAAGATGGATGAGACTAGAACGGCACTTCTAGCGGACGATCTTCGGAAGATTGCAACTAGTGACATGGCCACTGGCGGTAACAGGGAACAAGCGCAGGGATTGTTTGCAAGAGGAAGGAGCAATGAGCGAGGAAAAGGCAAGGGAGGAAAGTCTAGATCTAAATCAAGACCTCTTGCGGGAAAAGGATGTTTCAAGTGCGGTGAAGCTGGGCATTTCAAAGTCGACTGTCCAAATAAGAGAGTAGGTGGAAAGAAGAACAACAACAAGACTGAGAGGAGAGAGGGCAAGGAAGAAGCGAGCTACGTTTCAGAGGAAGGGAGCGATAAGGAATGCTATGTCGCCACGGTGGCGAGGAGATCTCCGGAAGTGGATACTTGATTCGGTTGCTCTTACCATATGTGTCCAAATAGGAAGTGGTTTACTACCTCTGAGGCATTGATGGTGGAAGCTGTATTGATGGGGAATAACCATGCTTGTAAAACAGTGGGGCTAGGTAATATCAAAATCAAGATGCATGATGGAGTGGTTCGAACCTTGGCGGATGTGAGGCATGTTCCCGACTTGCGGAAGAATCTTATCTCAGTTGGTGCTTTGGACTCCGGTGGTTGCGGGATTGTGACGGAAAACGGAGTAAAGAAGGTTGTTCGTGGTCCCTTAGTAGTGATGAAGGGTGTTCGCCACGGTAATCTATATACTCTCGTGCACGACGGTGACAGGAGATGCGGCGGTTGGAACTGAAGGAAGTGGTGGAGACCCATGTGAGCACACGGTTATGGCATAGGCGGCTTGGGCATATGTCGAGAAGGGTCTAGTTCGCTTGGTAAAGAGGGTCTGGCGAAGAATCTGAAGGAACCTAGCATGGATTTTGCGAGGATTGTGTGTATGGAAAGTCACACGTGGTCAAGTTTCAACAAAGAAGTCTAAGAGCAGAGGGATACTAGATTATGTGCACACGGATGTTTGGGGTCCGGCTCGGATAACTTCAAGGGTGGTTCCGTGTATTATGTCTCGTTTATAGATGATTATTCTAGGTATGCTTGGATCTACTTTACGAAGCACAAGAATGAGGTGTTCGAGACATTCAAGAAGTGGAGAACAATGGTTGAGAACAGACAGAAAGAAATTGAAAACGCCGAGATCGATAGCGGTGCAGTATCTGAGATGGTGCTTTCAAGGAGTTCGTGATCGAGGGAATTGTTCGACACCGGGCGTCAGTCTACACCACGAGAATGGGGTCGCGGAGAGATCGAACCAACACCGCGGAGAAAGCAGTGAGTATGCGATCTTATGCGTGATTGGGCAACGAATGGTGGGCGTAATGCTACTGCTTGTTACATTGTGAACCGTTCACCACATTCGACATTGGATGGTGATACACCCTATAGGGTGTGGTCGTGAGCATGCGATTATGATAGGCTCGGAATTTTTGGATGTACGACCTACTATCCGTCAACGAGGGAAAGCTTGACGCGAGGGCCAAGAAGGCAATATTCTTGGGATATGCAAAGGCGTAAAGGCTATCGCCTTTGGTGTCTGGAAGATTCAAAGTTCGTGGTCGCCAGGATGTTACCTTTGATGAGAAATCCATGATTGCTAGGGCGCCCAAGGATGATGGTGTTATGGTGGTGAGACTTCTAAGTCTCGGGTTATTGAAATAGAACCCAAAGACCAACTAGGTTCTAATCGTGCTCAAGTGGGAAGTCGGGTAGATGATGAGCTTGGCGGGGAGGAGGTTCAGCGAGGAAAATACAGGCACTACAACAACAGCAGCTCGAGGATAATTTGGCTTCCACTAGGCCAAAGCGAGCATACAAGGTGTTTTGAAGTCGGGGCTGATCAACCCTGAAGCACTATGGGCGCTAATATGGTTGAATACGCACTCTGGTGGAGGAGGACGAGCGGTCTCCTTCAAGGAAGCTATTCGGGACAAGGATAGTGAGAGTTGGTTGGCTGCGATGGAGGAAGAGATGGAATCTCTTGGAAGAATCAAACATGGGAGGTGGTCCCATTGCCCGTAGGAAGAAAAGCTATTGGTTGTAAGTGGGTGTATAAAAGAAAGGAAGATCTTCGAGCTCGGTGGTGTAAGATACAAGGCGAGGCTAGTGGCTAAGGGTTTTGCACGAAAGAGGGTGTGGATTACAATGAGATATTTTCTCGGTGGTGAAACATACTTCTATTCGGTGCTATTGAGTATTGTTGCTCATGGTGATTTTGAGTGGATCAACTCGATGTTAAACAACCTTCTTGCACGGAGACTTGGATGAAGAGATCTACATGCATCAACCCGAGGGCTACAAGGTTGAGGATAAGGAGAATCATGTGTGTCGTTTGAGGAAGTCCTTGTATGGATTAAAGCAATCTCCCGGCGATGGTACAAGCGATTTGACTCCTTCATCTTTGAAGCATGGATTTTCGGCGATCATGATTGTTGTGTTTACATTCGAAGCTTCAGGAGGTAATTTTATCTATCTTCTTTGTATGTGGATGACATGCTTATTGCTTCTAAGAGCGAGTGGAGATAGATAGGTTGAAATCTCAACTTGGTGAAGAGTTCGAGATGAAGGACATGGGTCTTTGCTAGAAAATCTGGGTATGGAGATTAGAAGAGAGCGGGCGAATCGACGATTGTTCTTGAGTCGAAGGCTACATAGAGCGGGTGATCGCGAGGTTCGGGATGCAAAGTGCTAAGTCGGTGGTGACTCCATTGGCTCCACACTTTAGGCTTTCGGTAATCAATCTCCCACTGTGGAAGAGAAGGCACATGGAGCGTGTTCCTATGCTAGTGCGGTTGGCGGTTTAATGTATGCAATGGTGTGTACACGCCGAGATATTTCTGGCGGTTAGTGTGGTCGGTAGATTCATGGCGAATCCGGAAAGGCGACCGAAGCGATGAAGTGGGTCCTCGTGTACTTAAAGGGTACCGTTGATCACGTGTGTTTTGGTGGAGAAACATGTCGATTGACGGGTTTGTGGACTCGATTATGGGCGATCTAGATAGAAGGCGATCTACTACGGTTATGTATTCAAGATACATGGGGCTCCGGTTAGTTGGCGATCGATGTTGCGAGCTCTGATGGCACTTTCTACTCTGGAAGTACATGGCCATGGCGAGAGGAGTGAAGGAAGCATTGTGGTTATGGGGTCTTATGCGTGATTGGGCAACGAATGGTGGGCGCGGCGGTGGCTCTGCCTTGTTACATTGTGAACCGTTCACCACATTCGACATTGGATGGTGATACACCCTATGGGTGTGGTCGTGAGCATGATTATGATAGGCTCGTAATTTTCTGGATGTGACCTACTATCACGCCAACGAAAGCTTGACGCGAGGGCCAAGAAGGCAATATTCTTGGGATATGCAAAGGCGTAAAGGCTATCGCCTTTGGTGTACGGAAGATTCAAAGTTCGTGGTCGCCAGGATGTTACCTTTGATGAGAAATCCATGATTGCTAGGGCCCAAGGATGATGGTGTTATGGCTGGTGAGACTTCTAAGTCTCGTGTTATTGAAATAGAACCCAAAGACCAACTAGGTTCTAATCGTGCTCAAGTGGGAAGTCGGGTAGATGATGAGCTTGGCGGGGAGGAGGTTCAGCAGAAAATACACAGCACTACAACAACAAAGAAACTCGAGGATAATTTGGCTTCCACTAGGCCAAAGCGAGCATACAAGGTGTTTTGAAGTCGGGGCTGATCAACCTGAAGCACTATGGGCGCTAATATGGTTGAATACGACTCTCTGGTGGAGGAGGACGAGCGGTCTCCTTCAAGGAAGCTATTCGGGACAAGGATAGTGAGAGTTGGTTGGCTGCGATGGAGGAAGAGATGGAATCTCTTGGAAGAATCAAACATGGGAGGTGGTCCCATTGCCCGTAGGAAGAAAAGCTATTGGTTGTAAGTGGGTGTATAAAAGAAAGGAAGATCTTCGAGCTCGGTGGTGTAAGATACAAGGCGAGGCTAGTGGCTAAGGGTTTTGCACGTAAAGAGGGTGTGGATTACAATGAGATATTTTCTCGGTGGTGAAACATACTTCTATTCGGTGCTATTGAGTATTGTTGCTCATGGTGATTTTGAGTGGATCAACTTCGATGTTAAAAGCGACCTTCTTGCGGAGACTTGGATGAAGAGATCTACATGCATCAACCCGAGGGCTACAAGGTTGAGGATAAGGAGAATCATGTGTGTCGTTTGAGGAAGTCCTTGTATGGATTAAAGCAATCTCCCGGCGATGGTACAAGCGATTTGACTCCTTCATCTTTGAAGCATGGATTTTCGGCGATCATGATTGTTGTGTTTACATTCGAAGCTTCAGGAGGTAATTTTATCTATCTTCTTTTGTATGTGGATGACATGCTTATTGCTTCTAAGAGCGGGGTGGAGATAGATAGGTTGAAATCTCAACTTGGTGAAGAGTTGAGATGAAGGACATGGGTCTTTGCTAAGAAAATCGGGTATGGAGATTAGAAGAGAGCGGGCGAATCGACGATTGTTCTTGAGTCGAAGGCTACATAGAGCGGGTGATCGCGAGGTTCGGGATGCAAAGTGCTAAGTCGGTGGTGACTCCATTGGCTCCACACTTTAGGCTTTACGGTAATCAATCTCCCACTACAAATGAAGAGAAGGCGACATGGAGCGTGTTCCTATGCTAGTGCGGTTGGCGGTTTAATGTATGCAATGGTGTGTACACGCCGAGATATTTCCTGGCGGTTAGTGTGGTCGTAGATTCATGGCGAATCAGGAAAGCGCCGGGAAGCGATGAAGTGGGTCCTCAGTACTTAAAGGTACCGTTGATACGAATCGTGTTTTGGTGGAGAAACATGTCGATTGATCGGGTTTGTGGACTCGATTATGCGCGATCTAGATAGAAGGCGATCTACTACGGTTATGTATTCAAGATACATGGGGCTCCGGTTAGTTGGCGTCGATGTTGCGAGCTCTGATGGCACTTTCTACTACGAGGTCGAGTACATGGCCATGGCGAGGGAGTGAAGGAAGCATTGTGGTTATGGGGTCTTCTAGGCGATTTGGGGATTGGCGGGGAAGCGTGAACTTGTGGTGTGACAAATGAGTGCAATTCACTTGGCGAAAATCAGTTCATCATGCTGCATACCAAGCATATCGATGTCGGTATCATTTTGTGCGGGATGTCATTGAGGAAGGTGATATTTCTCTCATGAAGGTGCACACGAATGAGAATCCCGGACATGTTAACCAAGGTGGTCCGCAGTAGTAAGTTTAAGCATTGCTTAGACTTGCTTCATATCGGCTTCGTGTTGATTTGCCAAAGAGGGCATGGCCGGGGCGGTAATGGGTAAGGTGGAGATGATTTGAGGTGAACTACGATGAGCTTGATCCCTGTGGAGAAATGTAGGCGCAGCGGTGTAGTGGCTGGATTGGCTGGATTGGTGATGGAGATCTCTAGATGTTCTTGGTGTTCTTCGGTGTTCGCCCAAAATTTGAGGTAAATCAAATGATGTGCGAGGTGGAGAATTGTAGAACATGCACAAAACATGCACAAGACAGCCAGTTCGGTGATCGACTACTAGGCATTGTAGTCGACTAACTGCAATGACGTAAAGCGTGTTTTCTGCCGGAACGAGTAGTCGACTACTAGGCATTGTAGTCGACTAATCTGCAGCGGACAGAAAGTTGTTTTTCGGGCTGGGTACAGAGTAGTCGACTAATCTGTATTGTAGTCGACTAATCTACAGTGTATTAGTCGACTAATCAAGCAAGAGTCGACTAACTGGCAGATTCAGAATACGGGTTTGGTTTTAAACCCGGTTCGTTTAGAGTTTATATATAACCCTAAACCTGATTATTTGGTAGTTTTGAAGCACGTTTTGGAGCAGCCTTTGAGAGGGTTTTGTGCATCTTTGGAGAGGAGATCTTTTGAGAGATTGAGAGGTTTGTTTTTTAGGGTTTCTTTGTGAGAACTTGTAATCCTAATTTGTATTCTCTCTTTCTATTAGTGGAAATCCCCCCTCCTTACCCCGTGGACGTAGGCAACTTGCCGAACCACGTAAATCTCGTGTCTTTACTCTTTTATTGTGTTTTTGCTATCGTTTGTGGTGGTTTCTCTCGACGGTTCCGCGGTCCGCGCGCCCAACATAGCCACATAAGCATTTTTATTTATGTTATTTGAATTAGAGAAAAGAAAACTTCTATGTATATAAGACGATTCTCTATAGGCCCCTAGAGATGACAACATGAAGCATAAACATGAATATCTGAATAACAAGAGTATTATTTAGATACATTTAGTCTTCACACTTTAACTCCCAATTATTAACCCCATGATATCATTTTGATCTTTGCCTGTGCATGAAATATTTCTATATTAATCATAATTGTTTCAAGTGACTCCTACAGACAAAACATGACTTATAAACATGATTTCAGGACCAGTACATTAAGAATCCATGCATCATATAGTTGATGCCGTGGAGTTACACTTACAATCCGTGTGCAGAGTCTACCTAGTACATGTCCCTACGTGATAAAGCAATAATTTTCACACTGTATCGTCCATAACATTCATACACAAACATGATCTAGAAATTTGATTTGAAAGACCTGCTTGGCTTCAACCGGATACTTTACTAGTAACCGAGACAGATAGTTGATGACATTTGATCGTCTCAAAATAAAGTAACTGCTCTTAAACCCTTATTGATAACGGATTAATTTCAACTGTTTATATTTAATTTAAGAAAAAGTTATTCTGATAAAGTATGCTAAAAGGAAAATAATAGTTTGGTGGCCTCATCATAAATCTAGTTCCTTTATAATTAAATCCATTTATACTCTTCTAAAGGACAATGGTATTCTCTTTAATGGTTTTAACTTCATATGGAAATCTTTCATCCTTGTGAAAGTCAAAATCTTCTTATGGCTACTTTCTAAGAAGAAGCTTAATACTAAGGTAACCTGGCGGAAAAGGGTTGGACATGTGACGCTGTGTGCTCTTTTGCAATGAGGTGCCTGAAAACGATGAGCATCTTTTCCTACAATGCCCTTTTGTGAAGATTGTATGATCCTTCTTCTTGCCTTTTCTTCAGATTGCCTCTCTCCCAAATGATTTTAATCAAATTGTGGACTCTTATGGCTCTTTTCTGGTGGAAAGAGAATGCAGAATATTATGGTCAATTATCTTCCCATCCTTATGATGGTGCTTATGGAGAGCAATGAACAATCATATTTTCAACAAGTCTACTATCACCCCTTGTCGATTGGCGTCTAACTCCACAGTCTAACTCCACACACTTCATATTGTTATGGACAGGAAACTTGCCATCCAAGAGGGCGTCAATTTTCAAGAAATTGGTGGATAAAAAAGGGCTTGCAAGGTTACTGCTGCAAGGTGAGACTTCTTCGTCTGATATGGCTGCTGTGGTTTGGTTTCAGTTTTTAGTTTGGTCATGTGTAATTATCTTTTGTTTATACTTTGGCGTTATTTTTGGATATTAATGTAAGTAAGAGCTGGTGATAGCTCTAAAACTATGTATCTTCCTTGCCTAGCTTTGCCTAGATTTATTTAGTTTGGATTTATTTTTGACATCTATGACTTATGCAATAGGTAACCGCTATGGTACTCTCCCTATTTTTGAGTATGGATTGTTTGATCATTAATGTTCCTGGACTATTCACTTCTAGGTTAAGTTAGTGTCTTTTATGGCCTGTTTGGTAACCAGAATTTCATTTCAAATACTGTATTTGGCCCAATTTTATTGTTTAGATTCAAAAGAATTTGAATACTGGATATTAGCCCAAATCCATTAACATTTTAAACCTACACTAAACCCAGAATTCTGAATCCCGACCCATACCTGTCATTTACAATTCCGCTCTTTTTTCTCTCTCCACTTCCGCTCTCGCGATCTCTCTCCTCTCGACTTCGGCTCTCAATCGCTCTCTCTCTCTCTCTCTCTCTCTCTCTCACTTCTGCTCTCAATCGCTCTCTCAACCGGCGACGATGACGACGACGACGATCCAGTTTCACCTGCAAGCCCTAATCTCACCTCCGGCAACAACGACAATCATCGAAAACGGTGAGAACCTCTCGATCCTCTATCTCCAGTTCCACCGAAACCCTAAATCCTAGATTCGAACTCTATTCTCTCGATTGATTTCTCTATCGAGCTCCCTCTCAATCCTCTCCACTTCCACCGAAACCCTAACCCTAGATAAAAATTGAGATTTTCGGATTCGAGCTTTCAACTCTCTTTCTCTTCTTCTATATGCCAACTTTGGTTCTCTTCTTTTTCTTGGATCTGGTAATGGATTTCATTTTTTTTTTTGGGTTAATTTTGGGTTTGGTCTAAATTCTTTTTTTTTTTTGGATTTGCAGCCTACTGTCAGCGAGTTGCGGGAGGAGATTCAAGCTAGAAGTATATTGGAGTGGTAAGTTTAGGAATTTGAAAAGAAAACTTAGGAAAAATTTGTTAAATCTTGTTGGATGTGCATTTTTCATTGCTTGAATACTTAAGATTTTCTTGTTGCACATAATTTACGAGTCCAAAGAGATTTATTTTCTCTAAGATAGTGGTGGTTCTGTTAAAGGGTGTTCAAGTTTGATTTGTTCTTTTAACGATTTATTTGTTAAATCTTGCTTTGATTCTTTTGCATTCAGTCTTTAATCTTAATATTTAAATTATTTTACCATTTAATTTGATTGTTATTTCTTGTATAATCTTAAGGACAGCCATTTAAATATACATGTTTTCCATATGGGTAGCAGTACTGAATTCGTAGTCACACTATTTGTAGTCTAGTTAGTGTTAGTCAAAACTTTGATCAGTCCTGCTTATGAGTTACTAAATCACCCAATGGGTACTGGCCAATTGTCTTTGGTGTAAACTTGTCTATTGGCTCTAAAGTTTTTTAATACGAGTTAGCAATGCCATGGATTTTAATTACCTTTTGTGATCGAACTGAAATCCATCGTTCTCTTACTATTGTGTAGTTCAAGACTTGTATGCTGATTGAAACTTGTTTCGAACTTGTGCTCTCTCTATGAACAATGAGAGGATGAAAGAGCAAAGGACATCCTTGTACTTGGTCTGATTAAAAACCAATCTCCATATGTAAATGCTAAAACAGAGTCCATCAATAATTTAATACAAACATTGAAATCACCTTTCCTAATTTTATATGAAATTGGTTTGCAGACAGTTTAAGAAAAAGCTTAATCCAGTGACCCAGAGTCTTCTAATGCAAAAGAGCCGATGAATTTAAGCTAGAAGATTTCATAGGTGTCTGTATGTCGTTGTATCTGAACAGGAGAGCTCGTTCTCGTCTAAAAGCAAGAGCAATAAATGTATTAAGCCGTTGCTTAACAAAAGGGAAAATACAGAATATCTCACTAAGGTTTGCATGATTCTCATAAATATGCCCCAAGGTTAGGATGATTCACACAAATATGCTTTAAGGTTCTAAAAGTGACAGTTTGACCTTTACGTTTCAATTACATTGAAAAGTGATGATTACATCAAGAAATTGATGATTGTTTGGCTAAAGGTTGAAGATGAGAGAGCAAAGTATCACATTTGAAATCTTCTATTAATTCTACATGCCATGGGCCCATGGGCATTTTCTGTCGTTTACCCAAAATAAAAACACGATAAACATAGTGTTTTCTTTCATACATATACTTTCTAGCAAAATTTGAATAGCATAATAGGTCTTAAATACCTCTTACTCTAGGTCTATTTGCATAAATGGAGAATGAGCTTCAACTTAGAAACGTTGAAGGTAACTGATGTTATAAAATCTAAGTTCTACACTAGAATGCCGTTGCACATGACATATTTTACTAAAATTGATATTGAACTTGATAAACATACATTATGATTTTGTGATATGTGTTAAATCATATAACATCTGTCAACTTTTTGAGGCTAGATTATCATATAAGTTTCTCAAATTTAGTTTTGGATCCTTTTCTAATGAACGAGCTTGTTTATTGTGAGGTATGTTGAATATCTACAACACATGTTCATAAATCTTATAGTCTTACTATTATATATGTTATATGGACAATTCTTCATGATATATGCAGCATATCTGTATGATTACCATGTGCATGTCTTTATCATCACGATTCTTCATTAATATGTGTTGACTTTGACGAAAAGAAATACAAATGATAAATTCAAAGAGCAAGTTTACTTGCTGCTTGCTGACACAAATAATTTGTCCTGGGTAGCATTATAATTTTTGTTGACAACATTTATCCATAATTTCAATTTCCTTTTGCAGGAAAGATAGGACATAAAACCCATGAACCTATCATTATCTTCTCAATTGTATATTATTTCCTACAGGTCAAATAGTATATACTTACTGCCAACCAATTTTGTTTCATTGGGAGTACCCAATATGTGGGTCTTAATATGCATCAATGAAACTAACATGGCAGCTTTCCAACATAAACTGAGAATAAATCAACATGCTCCCATATTTAATATGTGATCATCCAAGCTGCACTTAATATTCATGATAAGATTTATGTTAATTACAAAATTATCCTACTGTTTGAAAGTTAATTTATTTGGCACCGTTAAGCTAAATAAAGTCCTTATTTTTTTATTCATTGTGCACATTCTTGATGCATAACTGAATGGAGAACTGGTTTTTTGTTATTTTGTGAAAGGTGGAGATTAATTTTAGCGGAAGGATCTCTTGCATGATTTCTGAATGTTGAACTTGCATGAGAAGTATTTGGCAAATCCTTCCAGAAGCAGCTAAATCTACCCTATACACAGATAAACACACGTACAAACATTACCATACTCCTCCAAATATCATTTATTATACTATACATATTCACATTTGATATAACAGGAGAATTTTTAAGTTTATGGATGAAACACGGTATGTGCCTGGTCGTCAGTATACTTAGGAGGTAAGGAGAGCGTGACTATCAAAGCACTTTGTGACATTCCTGAATGTAACTGATGGTTACACAAATCCTGTCAGTATACTTAGGAGGTAAGGAGAACCTGACTAAATGTGCAAGAGCACACAAATTGTAACATTCCTGAATGCAATTGATGGTTACAACTCGTTTCAAGTATATTTTGTAAAGAAAATGGTCTCCATTTTTCACAGGCCATTTATTAAAATATGCTGTTTGTTTGTGTATTTTGAGATTAATTAGCTCATTATTAGTTTTATGTAAAGAAAAATTTATGATTCTCACACTGGATACATTTATCCCGATTATAAGCAACCACTCATTACATTTATCTCGATTGTAGGCAATCGCTTTTTTTACAATAGCATTACAGTAAGTGCTATATTGAAGAAACAAATAGTAGGAGGTACTAGGAAGTTCCTCATATGTTTATGACCTACTTCCTTTCAGGTTTCAGCTGAAGAAGAACCAGTATTCATAATTATGTAACTACTAGGTGTGATTTGTATTTGGTGTTTGCACCTCAATGTATCTAGCACTCTGATCCAGATTTGGTAGTTGTAGCATGAAGCCATGTTTATAACTTGGCATACTACTCGAGTGAGTAGGTATAGAATGTTGATCACATCTGTACAGGTTTGGCAACATAGATTGTTGATCTTATTTGTTTGAGATTCCTATGAGGTCCAGAATGGGTCCACATGAGTTATCCTGCTCCACTTTAGTTGAGCTTAGGCTTACTCACATTATTAAATACTACACATGAAAATGTAATTCTAACATGTTAATTTATGTTGTTTGATATGAAAAAAAACTGTGGTTTTCATAAATTATGTACAAATAGGACTTGGTGTACAATAATTTTTTTAAACTCTGTAAGAACTTTGATATTTCTGATATATGTTAGAAAAACATTGAGTGATTGATGTTTCCTGATATGTATCAGATACCGGTACATGTTAGAATCTTAGATACAGATACATGATTCAATCTGAAGTGCCTTTGCCTCCTAGATTTAACAAATGTCAAAATTCAATACTCCAATACCAGTTTCTCACACGAGAAATGCTCGCCAGACCATTTCCCCCTCAAATTGTGAATTAGGGCCTGTTTGGTTGTGGTTTTTTTTCCTTGGAAAGCAGCAGTAAAGTGTCAGAAAATGGGGTCCATGCTCAGTTGTCCTCATTCACAGTGTTTGGTCGAAGGCATCCCAAATGCTGAAAGTCACCGTCGTCAGAAATCCCTTCAAAATGATCTGTTTTGGCTGGAAAGCCTGGAACTGTCAGATAATAATTTAAATTTTTTAAAAAACCCAATTAGTCCCTTTGGAGTTACCGCTCTGCTCCTGTTCACTAAACTCTTTTTCTTTCCCTCTCCTCTTTCTTCTTCCCTCTCTCAAAACTGCCTCGCCGTTTGCCCTAACTGCTCCCACGTGCGCCCTCTTGTGCTTATCTTCATCATCTTCATCCTCCTCTCATTTCTCCTTTGACCCTTCATTTACTGTCAAATTCAGCATCATCCCATTACCACAACACCTACGTGAAGGGCACCGGCATGGCAAGAGTAAGATGGCGCCTTCCTCCTCCACAGACGCATAGTGGCAATGGCGCGGCGGCGGTTATTATGACGAGGACTTGGCGATAAGGCTGAGGAATCTCGCATATGCCTCCCATCTCAGGGGCAATGAGTCGCAATTTATTGTATTAGATAAATAGAACAATTTATTGTATTCAAAACAATTATTGATCTGCTATATAATTTGATGGGGATGAATCTCACTTAAACTCTTGAAATTAGATTAAATGTATCTCATTCTCCCCTTTTTATTTTTATGATAGAGTTCTTGCAACATCAAGACAAATTGATCTAATTTTATGGCATATTGACATAAATAGCTAATATTGAATGCTTACTTTTGAACTTGTACTTACATTGCTCATGACATATGTGGAAGCGAACTGGTGTTAAGTTTTATGTAAAACAAGTCACTAATTAGAACAATGGTGCTTTGAATGTCAACGAGGAGACAAATTTAACTTGTGATGAAAGCTCATCTCAAAAATTCTAAGAAGTGAACTTTACAACAAGCGTTCATGAAAATTTGCTTACACCCAATTGTTAGATGTTTTCCGTTTTGCTATATAAATTGTTAGATTTCTTTCTCTTAAGTATAATGATAATATCAATTAGTTGTTATCTTTTGATGTAAAGTGGCAGTGACATCTTTGCTAGTTATGTTTGGCAAATGTTTGTTTATCTTTAATGATGCAGTCGAGTCCATTATATGTTCATCATTATTATGTTTATTTGTATCTAGTATTTGTGAGAATGTTGTGGTTGCAATGAATAAATTGTGGTTGCACTATTATAGGTGAATCCATTAATGATCGTACTAGCCTATGTGATGGTTTGTGAAATATAGTTAATTAATTATGACAAATTTTAAAATAAATTATTTATTTATTTTTGGATTAAATAACTTCTTAATAGTGTATATTGATAATAGGTTTGTTGTTTGGTTTTGTCTTTTAGGAGAGTAAACCTTACATGGTAGTATGATCCACTTGAGTGGGGTCCACATAACTACCATTTTTCAAAGTTCCATTATGACAACCAAACAAACAGTTTATGATTATGATAGAATCCAAATCAAATAAAGAACAATGTGAAAGTGGAAATGTTGAGGTGCACATCAACTTGCCAACTTGCGTCATAAATACACAAGTTTACCTTGAACAACCAAGTAGGCCTTTAACGTCTTACATGTGATTATCTGACACTGTATGAGAGATAACTTTAATGCAGTTGTGTTTCTAACTTCATAGTTTCTTTGAATTAATCCTTTAATCTCTAGCTTTTAATTGTAAATCTTAGGTCTAGTTACCTGAGGGTTGAACTCATCCTATTTATTAAGGAATAGAATTCCTTGGTGCAAACCTTCATATATCCAGCAGCCTAGTTACATCGCCCCCACTAGGTGGGGATTTCTACCATAACTAAGTAAAATGCTTTTTTTCTGCCAATGGAATCATGCATATGGCGTCATGCCTTTTGTGCACAAAGAATAAAGTGACATCTGACATTTATTTTTTTTTGAGGAAAAGACATCTGACATTTATTGCTATTGTCATTTAAATCAACGTAAAGGAGACGATAGTCTGACATTCATTGATGTTCCTTATTGCAGGAAACTAGAGGATTATGGGAGCCGTTGAAGTTTTGGATGTCTTGATCTCAGGTATTCTTTGATATAGTTTCTAAAAGAAATACTTGCAGCTAAAGTTGCAAACCGTAAAATATTTGAACTGAACCAAAGAATTCGACTACAGCTGCATATCACCACAACTATTATAGATCCAATTGTATACAATTCACACTTACAGTTGTAGCGAATCAAGAACTCCCTATGTCTTATTTCCTGCTGTACAGAGCAGTTCGAATACTGAATGTTTTTAACATGTTAGAGTCAGTATAAGTAATGGTACCTGAAAACAGGGTAAATATTTTCCATTTTAATCCAATTTTTTTAACAGTCTTGACTTGTATAACATTAAGATACAACATTTTTTAAATGTTCACCTTGCTACATCCTTTTAGGCATTAAAGCATTAATGATGTGAGTTAGTAGGCAAACACATAAAAGCTGATGATAATAACTTATGTCAATCCAAATCTAAATTTGAGTTTATACAAGTTGAACTCAAGTCTCTTAGCTAGCAATTGTCTTATAGGTTTCAGCTAGAAGTATCAACTATCAAAATTTGGACCTCTCACTGACCTTTTTTTTTCTGTGGCAGAGTTTTAAGAGTAAAGGAGCACTTCCTCTGCTGATTTTTCTTAGCAGAACTTCTTTTATGTTTTCTGAACTACCTCTTCTAATTTTTCTTGGCAGAACTTATATGTTTTCTAAACCCAGGATTTGTCTATTGTGGATTTGTCAATTGTTTGTTTGGTTTTCTAGACTTGTGAATATGTGATGGTATTAAGACTTAACAAGTACTACAATAGAGAAGTATGGATTTTAGACTTATCCGCCCACTCTTTGGTATGCGAATCTGTGATTGAATCTGCGTGACATTAGACTTTAGCAACTTGCCTATTTTATGTGTGGATCTATGATTATTTGTTAGGTCTTTTATGAAAATAATATGTATGAGGTGATGACTCATTTTATTGAATGAGCTACCAAAAAGTAGCCATGTGATGATGCTCCAATACTAGGTAGATTGATTTCATGTGATTTCACTAAAGTGTCTACCTCACATTTTAGTTCTTTTCACGCATCAGTGTGGATGGATATAGTGTTTTACTAAGGGAGTTGCATATGTGCTAAGTGTCGACTTCATGGTTATTTTTCTAAAACATGAATTTTCCTGGAAAGTTTATTTATTTATTTGCCTTTAGCTTCAGATTTGATGTTAACTAGTATTTTCATGACAAACCACTATCTACATAAAGATTTTTATGTTCTACATCGGTATAATCATATAAGTAGCTTATATAATTTACGGTAGATATGTATTAACAAAGCGTTTAAAAATAATCACATTACGTTAAAAATATATATTTGAGAATTTACGGTAAATATTATTTATCTTAAGTGCTTAAAAATAATCACATTCGTTTTTAAAAAACATGTATTTGAGAATTTTGGTATTTATGTATTATTTTAAGTGTTTAAAAATAATCACATTACGTTTAAAAAGCGTTATTATTTTGTAACAAAGTTTATTACCTTGTAACAAACTCTCAAATCGTTTTTAAGCGAGAATGTGATTATTTTTAAACACTTAAAGTAATACATAAATACCAAACTTCTCAAATACATGTTTTAAAAGCAGAATGTGATTATTTTTAAACACTTAAAGTAATACATAAATACCAAACTTCTCAAATACATGTTTTAAAAGCAGAATGTGATTATTTTTAAGCACTTAAGATAAATAATATTTACCGTAAATTATATAAGCTACTTATATGATTATACCGATGTAGAACATAAAAATCTTTATGAGATAGTGGTTTGTCATGAAAATACTAGTTAACATCTAATCTGAAGCTAAAGGCAAATAAATAAATAAAATTTCCAGGAAAATTCATGCTTTAGAAAAATAACCATGAAGTCGACACTTAGCACATATGCAACTCCCTTAATAAAACACTATATCCATCCACACTGATGCGTGAAAAGAACTAAAATGTGAGGTAGACGCTTTAGAGAAATCACATGAAATCAATCTACCTAGTATTGGAGCATCATCACATGGCTACTTTTTGGTAGCTCATTCAATAAAATGAGTCATTACCTCATACATATTATTTTCATAAAAGACCTAACAAATAATCACAGATCCACGCATAAAATAGGCAAGTTGCTAAAGTCTAATGTTCACGCAGATTCAATCACAGATTCGCATACCAAAGAGTGGGCGGATAAGTCTAAAATCCATACTTCTCTATTGTAGTACTTGCTAAGTCTTAATGCCATCACATATTCACAATTCTAGAAAACCAAACAAACAACAGGCAAATCCTGGGTTTAGAAAACATATAAGTTCTGCCAAGAAAAATTAGAAGAGGTAGTTCAGAAAACATAAAAGAAGTTCTGCTAAGAAAAATCAGCAGAGGAAGTGCTCCTTCACTCTTAAAACTCTGCCACAGAAAAAAAAGTCAGTGAGAGGTCCAAATTTTGATAGTTGATACTTCTAGCTGAAACCTATAAGACAATTGCTAGCTAAGAGACTTGAGTTCAACTTGTATAAACTCAAATTTAGATTTGGATTGACATAAGTTATTATCATCAGCTTTTATGTGTTTGCCTACTAACTCACATCATTAATGCTTTAATGCCTAAAAGGATGTAGCAAGGTGAACATTTAAAAAATGTTGTATCTTAATATTATACAAGTCAAGACTGTTAAAAAAATTGGATTAAAATGGAAAATATTTACTCTGTTTTCAGGTACCATTACTTATACTGACTCTAACCTGTTAAAAATTGAGTGAACTACTACATGCGGCAGAAATAAGACATAGGGAGTTCTTGATTCGCTACAACTGTAAGTGTGAATTGTATACAATTGGATCTATAGTAGTTGTGGTGATATGCAGCTGTAGTCGAATTCTTTGGTTCAGTTCAAATATTTTACGGTTTGCAACTTTAGCTGCAAGTGTTTCTTTTAGAAACTATATCAAAGAATACATGAGATCAAGACATCCTTCAACGGCTCCCATAATCCTCTAGTTTCCTGCAATAAGGAACAGCAATGAATGTCAGACTATCGTCTCCTTTAAGTTGATTTAAATGACAATAGCAATAAATGTCAGATGTCTTTTCCTCAAAAAAAAATAAATGTCAGATGTCACTTTATTCTTTGTGCACAAAAGGCATGACGCCATATGCATGATTCCATTGACAGAAAAAAAGCATTTTACTTAGTTATGGTAGAAATCCCCACCTAGTGGGGGCGATGTAACTAGGCTGCTGGATATATGAAGGTTTGCACTAAGGAATTCTATTCCTTAATAAATAGGATGAGTGTAACCCTCAGGTAACTAGACCTAATTAGATTTACAATTAAAAGCTAGAGATTAAAGGATTAATTCAAAGAAACTATGAAGTTAGAAACACAACTGCATTAAAGTTATCTCTCATACAGTGTCAGATAATCACATGTAAGACGTTAAAGGCCTGCTTGGTTGTTCAAGGTAAACTTGTGTATTTATGACGAAAGTTGGCAAGTTGATGTGCACCTCAACATTTTCACTTTCACATTGTTCTCTATTTGATTTGGATTCTATCATAATCATAAACTGTTTGTTTGGTTGTCATAATGGAACTTTGGAAAATGGTAGTTATGTGGACCCCACTCAAGTGGATCATACTACCATAGGTAAGGTTACCTCTCTGAAAAGACAAAAAACCAAACAACAAACTGTTATGATCAATATACACTATTAAGAAGTTATTTAATCCAAAAAATAAATAAATAATTTATTTCAAAATTTGTCATAATTAATTAACTATATTTCACAAACCATCACATAGGCTAGTACGATCATTAATGGATTCACCTATAATAGTGCAACCACAATTTATTCATTGCAACCACAACATTCTCACAAATACTAGATAAAAATAAACATAATAATGATGAACATATAATGGACCGACCGCATCATTAAAGATAAACAAACATTTGCCAAACATAACTAGCAAAGATGTCACCGCCACTTTACATCAAAAGATAACAACTAATTGATATTATCATTATACTTAAGAGAACAAAATCTAACAATTTATATAGCAAAACGGAAAACATCTAACAATTGCAGGGCGCTTTAAATTTTCATGAACGCTTGTTGTAAAGTTCACTTCTTAGAATTTTTGAGATGAGCTTTCATCACAAGTTAAATTTGTCTCCTCGCTGACATTCAAAGCACCATTGTTCTAACTAGTGACTGCTTTTACATAAAACTTAACACCAGTTCGCTTCCACATATGTCATGAGCAATGTAAGTACAATTTCAAAAGTAAGCATTCAATATTAGCTATTTATGTCAATATACCATAAAATTAGATCAATTTGTCTTGATGTTGCAAGAACTCTATCATAAAAATAAAAAGGGGGAGAATGAGATACATTTAATCTAATTTCAAGAGTTTAAGTGAGATTCATCCCCATCAAATTATATAGCAGATCAATAATTGTTTTGAATACAATAAATTGTTCTATTTATCTAATACAATAAATTACGACTCATTGCCCCTGAGATGGGAGGCATATGCGAGATTCCTCAGCCTTGTCGCCAAGTCCTCGTCATAATAACCGCCGCCGCGCCATTGCCACTATGCGTCTGTGGAGGAGGAAGGCGCCATCTTACTCTTGCCATGTCGGTGCCCTTCACGTAGGTGTTGTGGTAATGGGATGATGCTGAATTTGACAGTAAATGAAGGGCCAAAGGAGAAATGAGAGGTGGATGAAGATGATGAGGATAAGCACAAGAGGGCGCACGTGGGAGCAGTTAGGGCAAAGGGCGAGGCAGTTTTGAGAGAGGGAAGAAGAAAGAGGAGAGGGAAAGAAAAAGAGTTTAGTGAACAGGAGCGGAGCGGTAACTCCAAAGGGACTAATTGGGTTTTTAAAAAAATTTAAATTATTATCTGACAGCCTGTGCTTTCTAGCCAAAACGGATCATTTGAAGGATTTCTAACGACGGTGACTTTCAAAGATTTGGGATGCCTTCGTCCAAACACCGTGAATGAGGACAACCGAGCATGGACCCCATTTTCTCGATACTTTACTGCCCAAGGAAAAACCACAACCAAACAGCCCTAATTCACAATTTGAGGGGAAATGATTCAAGCAGCATTTCTCGTGGAGAAAAGGCATGACGCTATGTGATTCCATTGACGAAAAAGCATTTTACAGTTATGGTAAAATCCCCACAGTGAGGCGTAACTGTGAATATATGAAGGTTTGCACTAAAATTCTATTCCTTAATAAATAGGATGAGTGTAACCCTCGGGTAACTAGACCTAATTAGATTTACAATTGCTAGAGATTAAAGGATTAATTCAAAGAAACTATGAAGTTAAACACAACTGCATTAAAGTTATCTCTCATACGGTGTCGAATATCACATGTAAACGTTAAAGGCTTTGCTGTTGTTCAGGGTAAACTTGTGTATTTATGGCGAGTTGGCAGTTGATACTGCCTCAACATTTTCACTTTCACATTGTTCTATTTGATTTGGATTCTATCATAATCATAAACTGTTTGTTTGGTTGTCATAATGGAACTTTGAAAAATGGTAGTTATGTGGACCCCACTCAAGTGGATCATACTACCATAGGTAAGGTTTACCTCTCCGAAAAGACAAAAAACCAAACAACAAACTGTTATTATCAATATACACTATTAAGAAGTTATTTAATCCAAAAAATAAATAAATAATTTATTTTAAAATTTGTCATAATTAATTAACTATATTTCACAAACCATCACATAGGCTAGTACGATCATTAATGGATTCACCTATAATAGTGCAACCACAATTTATTCATTGCAACCACAACATTCTCACAAATACTAGATAAAAATAAACATAATACGATGAACATATAATGGACTGCACTGCATCATTAAAGATAAACAAACATTTGCCAAACATAACTAGCAAAGATGTCACTGCCACTTTACATCAAAAGATAACAACTAATTGATATTATCATTATACTTAAGAGAACAAAATCTAACAATTTATATAGCAAAAACGGAAAACATCTAACAATTGCAGGGGCAGTTTTAAATTTTCATGAACGTTTGTTGTAAAGTTCACTTCTTAGAATTTTTTGAGATGAGCTTTCATCACAAGTTAAATTTGTCTCCTCGTTGACATTCAAAGCACCATTGTTCTAACTAGTGACCTGTTTTACATAAAACTTAACACCAGTTCGCTTCCACATATGTCATGAGCAATGTAAGTACAATTTCAAAAGTAAGCATTCAATATTAGCTATTTATGTCAATATACCATAAAATTAGATCAATTTGTCTTGATGTTGCAAGAACTCTATCATAAAAATAAAGGGGAGAATGAGATACATTTAATCTAATTTCAAGAGTTTAAGTGAGATTCATCCCCATCAAATTATATAGCGATCAATAATTGTTTTGAATACAATAAATTGTTCTATTTATCTAATACAATAAATTACGACTCATTGCCCCCGAGATGGGAGGCATATCGCGATTCCTCGACCTTGCCGCCAAGTCTAAGTCTAATAACTTACGGCGCGCCATACTGCGTCTGTGGAGGAAAGCCATCTTACTACCGTCGGTGCCCTCCGTATTTGTGGTAATGGGATGATGTCAATTTGACAAGAAATGAAGGGCCAAAGGAGAAATGAGAGGTGGATGAAGATGATGAGGATAAGCACAAGAGGGCGCATGGAGCAAGAGGGCAAAGGGCGCAAGCTTTGAGAGAGGGAAGAAGAAAGAGGAGAGGGAAAGAAAAGAGTTTAGTGAATGTGAGAGCGTAACTCCAAAGGGACTAATTGGGTTTTTAAAAAAATTTAAATTATTATCTGACAGTTCCAGGCTTTCTAGCCAAAACGGATCATTTTGAAGGGATTTCTAACGACGGTGACTTTCAGCATTTGGGATGCCTTCGTCCAAACACTGTGAATGAGGACAACTGAGCATGGACCCCATTTTCTGATACTTTACTGCTGCTTTCCAAGGAAAAAAAACCACAACCAAACAGGCCCTAATTCACAATTTGAGGGGGAAATGATCTGGCGAGCATTTCTCGTGTGAGAAACTGGTATTGGAGTATTGAATTTTGACATTTGTTAAATCTAGGAGGCAAAGGCACTTCAGATTGAATCATGTATATGTATCTAAGATTCTAACATGTACCGGTATCTAATATTCTAACATGTACCGGTATCTGATACATACCAGGAAACATCAATCACTCAATTTTGTCTAACATATATCAGAAATATCAAAGTTCTTACAGAGTTTAAAAAAATTATTGTACACCAAGTCCTATTTGTACATAATTTATGAAAACCACAGTTTTTTTTTCATATCAAACAACATAAATTAACATGTTACAATTACATTTTCATGTGTGGTATTTAATAATGTGAGTAAGCCTAAGCTCAACTAAAGTGGAGCAGGATAACTAATGTGGACCTCATAGGAATCTCAAACAAATAAGATCAACAATCTATGTTGCCAAACCTGTGCAGATGTGATCAACATTCTATACCTACTCACTCGAGTAGTATGCCAAGTTATAAACATGGCTTCATGCTACAACTACCAAATCTGGATCAGGGTGCTAGATACATTGAGGTGCAAACACCAAATACAAATCACACATAGTAGTTACATAATTATGAATACTGGTTCTTCTTCAGCTGAAACCTGAAAGGAAGTAGGTCATAAATATATGAGGAACTTCCTAGTGCCTCCTACTATTTGTTTCTTCAATATAGCACTTACTATAATACTATTGTAAAAAAAGCGATTGCCTACAATCGAGATAAATGTAATGAGTGGTTGCTTATAATCGGATAAATGTATCGATGTGAGAATCATAAATTTTTCTTTACATAAAACTAATAATGAGCTAATTAATCTCAAAATACACAAACAAACAGCATATTTTAATAAATGGCCTGTGAAAAATGGTCTACCATTTTCTTTACAAAATATACTTGAAACGAGTTGTAACCATCAATTGCATTCAGGAATGTTACAATTTGTGTGCTCTTGCACATTTAGTCAGGTTCTCCTTACCTCCTAAGTATACTGACAGGATTTGTGTAACCATCAGTTGCATTCAGGAATGTCACAAAGTGCTTTGATAGTCACGCTCTCCTTACCTCCTAAGTATACTGACGACCAGGCACATACCGTGTTTCATCCATAAACTTAAAAATTCTCCTGTTATATCAAATGTGAATATGTATAGTATAATAAATGATATTTGGAGGAGTATGGTAATATTTGTACGTGTGTTTATCTGTGTATAGGGTAGATTTAGCTGCTTCTGGAAGGATTTGCCCAAAACTTCTCATGCAAGTTCAACATTCAGAAATCATGCAAGAGATCCTTCCGCTAAAATTAATCTCCACCTTTCACAAAATAACAAAAAACCAGTTCTCCATTCAGTTATGCATCAAGAATGTGCACAATGAATAAAAAAATAAGGACTTTGTTAGCTTAATGGTGTAGAATATCGTACACCTAACAAAAATTGGTCTACAAGAGCTTTTAATTATTTAGATCGAGACTAAATATTTTTTTAAAAAAATTCTACTCCCCAAAACATAGATCTAAGCAACATACCAGTTTTGATGGTCCATTGTACTAGTTTGATGCATAGCAAAAACTCAAAACATAGTTTTATTAGTAGATGCTTTATATAATGAAAATCAAAGTTAATAGAGTAGATGATAGATCATAAAATGAATGTCTCAACATCAAATTTCAATGGGATGGACCTGGCTCAAAATCATACTTGAAGGACCAAACCTTATCCCTCTCTTGTGTCTCTTTCTGTGCATGTGAAATTGTAATGACCAATGTTGAATTAACGTACATATGCAAAGGGTACATACAAGGCGGCATATGAAAACTAATATCTGGGAACATTATATAATTGCATTCTACTTCTGTAGATTTTCTGTAGATTTTAATTTTATAGTGCACATGCAGGAGGAGAAGGATTTATTTGATGAACAACCATGCATCGTCAATTTGCTTAAATTCACTCTGGCATTAAGAAAAATGAAGTCAATTTTAATTAAGAAAAATGAAGTCAATTTTAATTAAGAAAAATGAAGTCATAAGTCAATTTTAATTAGATAAATGCAGGGTAAGTTTACATTAAGAAAAATGAAGTCATAAGTCATAAGGAAAATGAACATTAAGAAAAATGAAGTCATAAGTCAATTTTAATTATATAAATGCAGGGTAAGTTTACATTGAAATATATTTCTAAAGTTATCCTACATAGTGCTGATGTTTAGTCAGAAGAAAAAATACAATATTTAAGACATTTATTAAATCGGTCAAATTCTTCAAGAGTCATAATAAATTTAGATCTTTGATAGTCATATTTGTATTTCACGTTGCCTGTTATATTTGGTATTTCACTCTGCTCGTTATGTTTTGTTATTTCCATACCCTATATTTCCTATGAAATTTTGCATTAATATGTAGAAACAATAATGCAACTAGGGAATTTTCATTGTGTTCGTATCTAGTTTACCCAAACACTTGGCTTTGAATGATGCATCTGTGTCGGACACGTGTTGGACACGGATTTACCTCGGACACGCCATGGACATGTGTGGTTCAAAGCAAAACCCAATTTCCCCATTACTTATAACCATAAACTAGTTTCTTTGAATGTCGAGCTCAAAACCTCTAGGTTTTTTAACCTAAAAACCGAAACCATTACTTAAAGATTTGAAAAATACCCATCATCTCCCATGCAATCAAAACTAAACTTTCGCTGTTAAACCTTAATTCTTAGTTTGATTTAACTTGATTCTTAATTGTTATAATAGTAAAAGAAACATACTAATGTTGTAGCTTTTAATTCAATATTTGGTCTAATGTAAATATTATAGATGTGTGTATGCAAACTGTGTGAGACACATGTTTCTGTGTCCTTTAACACTACTTTTAAAGAAGTTCGCCATACCACCAATACCATGTATGTTCATGTAGTATCTGTGTCCATGTCTATTGTGCTTCAAGGTTGAAATCGCAACCAAAGATGATGACATACAATGGTATATGTATAACTTAGTTACATGCGTCAATTCTTTCATGATCTAAATTTAATAGAATATTCCCTAATGCTTAAAAACAAAGGCAAATATCTTCAAGAACTTAATAAGTGCTATATACCAATCTATTAAAATTTCATCTAAATGATGAACAATCATGAAACGTTTGATCTCCTAATTTAATCACAGAATAGATCAAATTGAATATTATCCCCTATAAGAAATTAAGTAAACTGAGTATGAGAAATTAGTACGAATATATCCATAAACCTAATTAAACTCTAAGATCACAGATCTCAAGAATGTGATATCTTGGTCGAATCCCAGAATAGATCCCTAAATCTAATTAAACCCTAATAACAATAAACTAAATACTCACTGTGGCTGAACTGAACTTGATGCTGCCCCATCTCCCTTGAGTCTTTGAATAGATTCGCACACGGGTGTTGATCACACTTCTATTTCACGTTGCCTGTTATATTTGGTATTTCACTCTGCTCGTTATGTTTTTGTTATTTCCATACCCTATATTTCCTATGAAATTTTGCATTAATATGTAGAAACAATAATGCAACTAGGGAATTTTCATTGTGTTCGTATCTAGTTTACCCAAACACTTGGCTTTGAATGATGCATCTGTGTGGGACCGTGTTGGACACGGATTTACCTCGGACACGCCATGGACATGTGTGGTTCAAAGCAAAACCCAATTTCCCCATTACTTATAACCATAAACTAGTTTCTTTGAATGTCGAGCTCAAAACCTCTAGGTTTTTTAACCTAAAAACCGAAACCATTACTTAAAGATTTGAAAAATACCCATCATCTCCCATGCAATCAAAACTAAACTTTCAGCTGTTAAACCTTAATTCTTAGTTTGATTTAACTTGATTCTTAATTGTTATAATAGTAAAAGAAACATACTAATGTTGTAGCTTTTAATTCAATATTTGGTCTAATGTAAATATTATAGATGTGTGTATGCAAACTGTGTGAGACACATGTTTCTGTGTCCTTTAACACTACTTTTAAAGAAGTTCGCCATACCACCAATACCATGTATGTTCATGTAGTATCTGTGTCCATGTCTATTGTGCTTCAAGGTTGAAATCGCAACCAAAGATGATGACATACAATGGTATATGTATAACTTAGTTACATGCGTCAATTCTTTCATGATCTAAATTTAATAGAATATTCCCTAATGCTTAAAAACAAAGGCAAATATCTTCAAGAACTTAATAAGTGCTATATACCAATCTATTAAAATTTCATCTAAATGATGAACAATCATGAAACGTTTGATCTCCTAATTTAATCACAGAATAGATCAAATTGAATATTATCCCCTATAAGAAATTAAGTAAACTGAGTATGAGAAATTAGTACGAATATATCCATAAACCTAATTAAACTCTAAGATCACAGATCTCAAGAATGTGATATCTTGGTCGAATCCCAGAATAGATCCCTAAATCTAATTAAACCCTAATAACAATAAACTAAATACTCACTGTGGCTGAACTGAACTTGATGCTGCCCCCATCTCCCTTGAGTCTTTGAATAGATTCGCACACGGGTGTTGATCACACTTCTTCTTCTTCCCGTGATGATTACTATTCGTATGCTTGACAAGATCCTTCGCCGGGTAGTAAATAGCACGACCGCGCTCATTAAAGCAATGAACGCAGAGCACATCACCGTCAACGTTAAAGAGAGCCAGGACGCCATCACCATCAGCATTTTCCATGGAATCTAGGGTTTTTGGTTAGGGTTAGGGTTTTGGGGAGAGAGGGTACCGGGATATTGAAGATGAAATGGTTGGATGATCGGTGTTCGAATGGGACTGTTGCTATATTTATAGATTATATATGTGGGCCTGGGTTGCCCTACGAGCCACACGACTCCAAAAGAGAGATTGGTTAAGGAGGTGTTTGGTTTATTTTCTTGAAATTTCAAGAAATGTTTTCCACCCAAATATAGATTTTCTTGTATTTCTTGAAAAATTTTGAGAAAAGTATTGAGAAGTAAAAAGTATAAAATTTCATTGTGTTCGTATCTAGTTTACCCAAACACTTGGCTTTGAATGATGCATCTGTGTGGGACCGTGTTGGACACGGATTTACCTCGGACCGCCATGGACATGTGTGGTTCAAAGCAAAACCCAATTTCCCCATTACTTATAACCATAAACTAGTTTCTTTGAATGTCGAGCTCAAAACCTCTAGGTTTTTAACCTAAAACGAAACCATTACTTAAAGATTTGAAAAATACCCATCATCTCCCATGCAATCAAAACTAAACTTTCATTTGTTAAACCTTAATTCTTAGTTTGATTTAACTTGATTCTTAATTGTTATAATAGTAAAAGAAACATACTAATGTTGTAGCTTTTAATTCAATATTTGGTCTAATGTAAATATTATAGATGTGTGTATGCAAACTGTGTGAGACACATGTTTCTGTGTCCTTTAACACTACTTTTAAAGAAGTTCGCCATACCACCAATACCATGTATGTTCATGTAGTATCTGTGTCCATGTCTATTGTGCTTCAAGGTTGAAATCGCAACCAAAGATGATGACATACAATGGTATATGTATAACTTAGTTACATGCGTCAATTCTTTCATGATCTAAATTTAATAGAATATTCCCTAATGCTTAAAAACAAAGGCAAATATCTTCAAGAACTTAATAAGTGCTATATACCAATCTATTAAAATTTCATCTAAATGATGAACAATCATGAAACGTTTGATCTCCTAATTTAATCACAGAATAGATCAAATTGAATATTATCCCCTATAAGAAATTAAGTAAACTGAGTATGAGAAATTAGTACGAATATATCCATAAACCTAATTAAACTCTAAGATCACAGATCTCAAGAATGTGATATCTTGGTCGAATCCCAGAATAGATCCCTAAATCTAATTAAACCCTAATAACAATAAACTAAATACTCACTGTGGCTGAACTGAACTTGATGCTGCCCCATCTCCCTTGAGTCTTTGAATAGATTCGCACACGGGTGTTGATCACACTTCTTCTTCTTCCCGTGATGATTACTATTAGTATGCTTGACAAGATCCTTCGCCGGGTAGTAAATAGCACGACCGCGCTCATTAAAGCAATGAACGCAGAGCACATCACCGTCAACGTTAAAGAGAGCCAGGACGCCATCACCATCAGCATTTTCCATGGAATCTAGGGTTTTTGGTTAGGGTTAGGGTTTTGGGGAGAGAGGGTACCGGGATATTGAAGATGAAATGGTTGGATGATCGGTGTTCGAATGGGACTGTTGCTATATTTATAGATTATATATGTGGGCCTGGGTTGCCCTACGAGCCACACGACTCCAAAAGAGAGATTGGTTAAGGAGGTGTTTGGTTTATTTTCTTGAAATTTCAAGAAATGTTTTCCACCCAAATATAGATTTTCTTGTATTTCTTGAAAAAATTTTGAGAAAAGTATTGAGAAGTAAAAAAGTATAAAATTTCATTTTCTTTTGTTTGGTTCAAAACAAGAAAATGGGCCTTTTAACTTTATAGAAATGTCAAGTTTTCCTTTTCTTTTCTTTGGTTCCAAATGAAAAATTTCTAGAAAAGTGCCAACAACCTTATTTATGACTTTGCAACGGATGTATTAATGGCTAGTTTGACATTATCAAATCGTATAAAATCACTCTATCCTCAACTATCCATGAACACAAAATTTTCAAATCATGTCGTAGAATAATAATCATGATTGACACAAGACTATACAACTCAGCCATAATAAGAAATTAGGGGGTTTTTTTTCCAATAATCGTTCAAAGCTAAGTGGGGTTTTATGATATTTACCGTAGAAAAATCAAACTGAAAATTTAGATGATTCCTATAAGCTTTTACAATGCCAAATAAACACATAATTACTCTCTTTTATTTTTGAGTATCAACACATCACAAAACTGAGCACTAAAGATCACAGCTTTCACAAGAAGTTCGTGAAAACCCCCAAAAAATTAGAAAGAAACCAACCATTTAAAATAACCTAAGAATTGAAATAAATTTCTAATGCAAACATCAACGGCAGAGCTATAAATGTGTTAATAAGCAGAAACAAAGAAAATATCAAGAAATCAAAGGAAAAAATGGTCAGAGAGAGAATTGATCGAACCAAATGTATTTAGCAATGATCTTTTCGGCTAATCGAACATAATTAGGCTAATCGAACATAATTAAGCTAAAAGTGGAAGCAGTGACATAAATTAAAGCCTCAGATCTGAAATAGTGGAAGGGTTTAGGGTTTTTTTACCTCAAATCGGAGCGCGGTCGTGTTCGAGAGAATCCGACGACAAATTAAACACCAAAAACCGAAAAGAAAACCCCAAATATAGATTTCCTTGATGAACCCCCAAAATCCGACGACGACGACGAGGTACGAAGAGGAGGTTTGGGTACGGGAGCGAGAGCGGAAGAGCTGGAGGAAGAAGAAAAGGCGCGAACTTGAGCTAGGATTGAGGATTTGGGGGCGGGAGAGGAAGAGGAACCCTAAGCCAGATTTCCGACAACTTTTGATCGCGAGAAATGTGAAATGGGGTTGGAAATGGGGTTTGGGTACGAGTTTATTATATTATATTGGGTTGTGTCAGATTCTTTTGTGTATTCCTTCCAATTTGAGTGGAAAACTTTTCTACAAAACTTAGTACCCATTTTTGTACTTTATAGAAAAGTGTTCTATAAATTCAGTGTTGAACCAAACACAGTTTATAGAAATAGTAATAAAACTTTTATTTACTAAATTGTCATTTCTCAAAAAAAATCTTAAAAGATGTGAACCAAACACCCCCTAAGTGAGTCTCAATCCAAAGCTCATTAGATAACTGCCCGTTTCTTTAATGGGCTTAGTCACGTGACCCAATGAAAATTGTAGTTGTGTATAGGTGCTCTCACTCTCGGTATTAGGGAGAAATTGTAAAGGACTATATTTTGGCGCATAACAATTTATTATTAGCTTTTGTGATAAAAAAACAATCATAAATTGATATGAAAATAACAACGGAAAAAATAGTATATCGTGAAATCTTGGTATTTATTGTATAAACTAGTTTTCTTTTCTTGATAGAATTTATATCATCTATATAGAATTATAACGTTTTTATTTGAAATAGATTATTAATTTACATGTATACTTGTATATGTGTCCTCATAAAAAATTTATTCCGCACCCGATCTTCTCCAATGATTAAAATCTCCCTGGGTGTATTTTTTTTTTGGTGGTTATTTATTGGGACATTTGAAAGAATAATGAGATATTTTTAAGGATAAGTTTTTACAGAGAATCTGTGAAAAATGGCTATGGAAAAGCCAGAATGTTCGTGTTATTGGTTGAGGATTGTTAGTTAGCACCGGGACAATAGTCCACACCAGACATCCTTTATGTTGGGATTACAGCTAGGGAAAGAGCTTTTGGATAGGATTGTCTTTATCTTAGTTAGGATTACACCTAGGAAAAGAGCTTTTGGATTGGAAGCTGGGAGTACAAGGTGGATTTTTGGAGAATTTGAGTTAGAATTCTTTTAGACTGGTTAGAATTTGTAAAAAATTTATCATTATATTATTATGGTAGATAATAAATACTTTTTGTAAGAAGGGTAAGTTGTATTCAATACCAATAATGAACAGTTAAGTACAAACTCTCCACATCACTCCTCCAACCATGCTAATATCCAATCTATAAGACACTAACTAAATCTCCTCTCCCAATTCAAATACTAACATCAAAACAGACAATGAAGAAAATACTACAAACACAAAAATCTATACAACAAATTGTCGCATCTCAGCTCTATTCTATTCTGCTGCAAAACATAGGATATATGGAAAAGTGCTTGCACCAGTCTCGATTCCTCAAATTATCCTCCATCTTAGAAATCTTGCTCAATTGAATCTTTAGGAGGAATATGATTTTCCCCATCAACTCATCAACATCAGGTTTATCAGTACTTTTTATAAATTTAACTATTTAAATATCAATAAAAAAATACAATCTAAATGAAAGGTTGCAGCGTAGAGTGCGTCGCTAAGGACAACTAATGTTCTAACCCTATATAAAACAATGTATATTTACTAATGATATAGAACTAGCAATCCATCTCCGGTGTCCGTTTGAAATAATCCAACATAACCTAAGTTCCATTCTCATATTCAGATCCCTACGCATCCTCCATCCTTAGGAAAGAGAAGATATTTAAACATTTATATCATGTCGAATTTATACTAGGACTTTATTTCTCTCTACACTTACTAATCTTCTGTAAATAGTTATAGCATCTCTGTGCTTTGAACATTAAAAATGGGACTTTCATCACAATTTTTTTAAAAAATTCAAAAATACATCATGCAATTTCTCTGGTAAGCCCTTACTCTATACTAGTGATCCATAATTACTTCAACAAAGAAGTAAGTCATAATCTGGGATAAGGGCTATGTTCTTGCTGTTCTTAAGCAAATCTTAATTAATTGACCGGCGATTGGAATCTTGATCTCAACAACTGGAATCCCGATAATAGCAATCGGGATCTTGATTTTGCAGTTTGTGTTTGTTTCGGGTTGTTGAAAATAGTCTTCATAATTCTAGGATGTGAAGAAAAAGAATCCTCAATATTTTGCTAGGAATTTTTAGCGATCCGTCTGGATGGAAAGAGACCAAATACAGAGCAGTTCTTCAAAATTTTCAGTTTTTCTCCTGGGGTATATTCCAAAAGAAACCCCTTAAGTTTGTGCATTTCTCAGATAACCCCCTTAACTTTCAAAATATAACAAAAGGACGAAACCTCCTTAAGATTTGTCAGAAAACTCCCTAATTTGACGGTGTTACTTTTAACTTTCATTCTAACATAAGAGGGGTGTTGTGAAGCCCAATTTAGTGTAGGTATTTCTGAGATGACCCCTTAACTTTCAAAATGTGGGAAAACCCCCCAGTTTTATGTGAAAAGTTTAAAATTGAAGGGGTGTGTTCTGAGAACCCCAAAAGTTAAGGGAGGTTTTGTGAAGCCCCCTTAAGTGTGGGAGCTTCTGAGATAACCCTTGACTTTCAAATTTCAAAAAGCCTCCTTGGGGGTTTTCTGGAAAAGTTGAAGGGGGTTTCCTCAGAACCCAAAACTTAGGGAGGTTTTGTGCATTTTGAAAATTAAGGGTGTATTTTTTTTTTTTTTTTTTTGGGGTGGGGGGTGTTGCGAAAGTTGCCCATTTCCTGATATAGTTGAGTTTGTTGCCAATATAATTATGTCTTTCTGTTCTTTCTTTCAGTTTCACTAGTAAAATCTTCTGTAATTGACTGGTGGTATTGTATTATGTTGTTTGCAATGATGTCACTCTTTACCAAATGGCCGATAAATTGGTCGTAATCCTACCTTCAGTATAAAATCTATGCAAATATTTTAAGGCAGCAACCTCTTCCACAAACTCATACTCACACCCAACGGAATAACTCTAATGACAGCAGCAAGCAGCAAACACAATATGCAAGACTTTTTCTGAATGGAAAGAGGAAAAAGTTAGGGCAGGTAATAGGTGCAAATTGACAATTTTGAATTGCGGATGCTGACTAGCAAATCCCTACACTTTGAATGGCCTGACAGCTGACGTAGGTATTTATCAGTTAGAAAGCACACAACCTAAACGTTAAGTCACATATTTTTCATTTCTTTCCGATGATACCTCTTTAGAAAAGTCTATTCAGAAACTCTCTGCATCCAAAACATCTTTCATATATCCATCCTCAACCTACTGTGCTCTGCAATATAGAGCCAGAACATAGAGGGAGAGAAGGGGGGTCAGTCTTTGATCAAACTGTCAGGGTCGGATGTACAGATTGTTTTGTTCTCCATTTACCTTTTAAGGTCACTACCTCTGTGAACCAATAACTAGTTGGGATCCATGTACTATTTCGCCATGTAGGCACTCTGGGAGGGCTTATGAGCTTCTATCCTCCTAATAATAGGTACAAAATGGTGAGCGGAGGATGTTGGATGCTATGCTATTCCAGTACAAGTGCGGGTACATATGGGTGCGAGTGCCGACACGGACACCGGAAATTTTTTAAAAGGTAGTAGGATATGGGAACACAGCTATATATGCATAATGAAATTAGTAATTTACATAAGATCGATTTTTTTACATGTTATACTACAACATCGCCGCCACCGCCTTTAGCCAAATGTTTGGGTTGGCTACATGAATCATATTCCTCCATTTCGTTCTATTATGGGTTTACCTCCTCGACTCCTCTGTTAAGTTAACCATTATCATATTCTTTTTTTACATGTTATGATTTCTAATATTTCTTAAGATTTTTATGTTTCATTTATTAAGTAGATTATACATTGGGAAACCACTAGTTTTTTAACTGGATACCAAAAAGATCCTTTAAAGTCATACTGTTGAACCGGGTATGGCCTCAAATGAACAATCCATATCAAGCGAGTTGCAAGAAGTGGATGTGATCTGTGAAGTGTAAAATATATATCCAAGAAGTGTACGACGAGTGTTTTAAACTAAAACTAGTATTATATAATTAATGTATCCATGTTCAATGAGTGTCCAAGAAGTGTCAAGGAGTTTTAGAGTCGGACACAAGTCAGACACGGATGCAGGAACCCAACGAATTGTCAAGGTAACCTAGGTTGGATGCCACTATCAGATTCAAAGACCCTGAAAATTTCCATGGTTAATTTGATCACAACTATTGATGCTACTATAATCATGACAAGCCATGACATTACCCATTAATGTGGGTTGTATCTAATGACATGAAAAAGTAGCAATATATTTCCAGAAGGAATTTAAAAGGAAAAGAAATCTCTAACTTATCAGAAAGGGACTACATTTAATGTGGTTATTCTTTTCAAACTACTATAGCCAAGTAAACATGATGTGATTGTGAAACCCATCCCCAATTTGTTTATCAATAGGTTGTATCCAAGTAAACAATAACCTTAGAGTTTTCCCAAAGCCATTTCCCACGTAGTTCTCATACTTTGAGGATCGATCCTAATTACCATAAGAATCTCAGAGATCAAAATTTAATATGAGAAGGTAGATCTTGCTTTTTGTGTTTTTAGCAATGATAGATCATCTCTCATGTGCATGCAACCTCATCCAAGATGTAGTTCTCCTTTTTAATAAACCCACTTCATAATTCATCAACTATAGAACTCAATCAGCTAGCAAGAATCTCGTAGAGAATCATTATAATAAAACAATTGAGAATGTATGAGAGAAGTCACAAATTCTTGAAACAGAATAGACTAATAATTAATTTAAAAAAAAAGAGTAAATCCTACTTACAATGCTTTTAATTCAGAATTGAGGAGCCGTAATCCAGATGGGTGGAGGCCATTTCAATGTCATATCCGGAGGATAGCAAGCTTCAAAATCGCCAGTGTTCAAGTTGAACATGCCGATATTACGAACGACATCTTTCTTGAGTGGGAGCACCACCCAAAAGTCATCCGTAAAATAGACACGGTTCTCTTTTAACCAAGATATATTCCCAGTCCGGAAGGACATGGAGCACCAAGAACCTATGAAGAGAGAGCGATCACCCAAGCTCGTTACGGGCAGCCATGTACTGGTTTCAGGGTCCAGACTCCGAATCTCGATTTTGCATGTTTGGTATGTAGATTCTTCCTCCAGGAACTCACGTGTACACAAGACATGCAAAAGAACACCTGATGAGTCCACAAGATACCTGCTATCGTTATAATCACCATAGCCCTTGGCAACCAATGAATCTTTAAGAGAAGAGAACGGAGAGGCGAGGTCTATAGCATAAACATCACCAATGCTGGTGACGGCTAGGAATATACCATCGCGATATATGACATCGACCACAGCATATCCTTGGTATGTATTCCAGAGGTTCCACTTTCTCTCGCCGGGTCTAGTGAACATAAGAAGACCAGAAGGGCCGATGGCCACGGCCCCAAAATCACCGGCGGTTGGGTTTGAGGACAGGACAAGTTTACTTATTACAAGGGGATATCGGCAACGTTCCAGTGGGTGGTATTCCTCCTCACATTTGTAGCCTATGAGAGACCCCTCAGAGTCGTAAACAGGATCGACGTCAGGAATAGTTGTGATCGGAGGCAGCTCGATTTGAGATCTAGTGAAGGGATTGAGAAGACTAGGGTTGGCGAACTCATCTACGACGGAAAGCCATCCGAATTGAGACCCGACGATCCACTTGCCGCGAATCTCCGGCAAAGGATGGATCCTGTGGAAAGAACTGTCAAGAAAATCGAAAAGAGTGCAGAAATCACTCTGCTCACAGTTGCCGACGCCGTCTCCGGAGAATAGCAGATAAGGTTGATTCTTACGGAGGGAGAGGGGACGGGGCATGCCGTTTTCTGGCGATGCAATCGAAGCCCACGAAGTGCAGACGGAAGAGAAATTGGCATAATCTGCAACGGAGAGACGTTTGGCGATGAGGGTGAGTACCTCATCCACGAGATTCGCCCAATCGGGAGACGAGGAAACGGAGTTAGAGGCCATGAAAGCGGCGGCTAGGGTTTCAATGGAAGAGGACGGAGTTCTGATACCCCATTATAGAACAGTGAATCCAACATAGATTGGGATTAGGAGGTGCAAGAAGTACTTAGTCTGGCCCACATCGAGGGGTAGTTTAGTAATATTTGTTTTAAAAAGGGGCTGAGAATTAGAAGATTTAGAATTCGGATTAAAGGGGTGCTAAGGCGGTTGGCGTCGTTGGTTGCCCTTGATGAATTGTTCTAATTAACTTGTGTTATGCCCGTGCTTGTAGAAGTGGGTCTAATTTCTTGTATCTGAATTTTTTTATTCTCTATATACGATTTCTTTAGGCTAAATACCCAGATTGGTGTTTTAATTCCACCCTAATTATCAATAAGATATTTTAATTAGGTAAACCTACTTTAAGACATTTTAATTGATTCAAATAACCAACAAGGCATAATATCTCGTCGCCGACCAAATTCCCGGAGAGAGCTCCTTCAACTGCCTCGTCTACAATTTCTCCTTCTCTCTCTCGTTCAAATTCTAGAAAAAAAAGAGAGGCGAATCTGACATATTTGGGGAGATTTGGGAATTTTAGGGCGGTTATTCCCGCGTTTATACTCTGTCACGTCATTTAAGAGGCTCCAGATCAGCATCCAAAAACATTTTAAGTCATCACGTGCCACGCACGTGACACGCTCTCGCCGGAAATTTGGCCGGCGACGAGATATTATGCATTGTTGGTTATTTGAATCAATTAAAATGTCTTAAAGTAGATTTTCCAAATTAAACTACCTTATCAGTAGTTGGGGTGGAATTAAAATACCAATCTGGATATTTAGCCCGCTTCTTTATTCTCGCTATGCTTGAAAGTACTTCTACATTTGATTGTATTGAACCTTTTTCTTTTTTCTTTCTTTTGGCTACGTTTTTTTTTTCTGGGTGTGATATATACTCTACTTTTCTTATAAATATGAGCATACAAATAATGTCTAACAATGACTTATTAGTGTTTTTGTGCACACGATGCACACATTACACGGTACACACGTGTGGATAAAAAAGTATTTATTAACATTGTAACAAATAATGCTAATATAAGTATTGGGCATAAAACTTATTGCAAAATAGCGATTAAAACTAACATTACGTTAGTTTTATAATAAATTAATAATATTGATTGATTATAAGTTTAGTTCTATTTTCTGAGGAGGTTAAATTAATAAATTTGAAAGTTTATACAATTACATATAGCTTCATAAATGTAACATTTTTTTTGGCTTTATCCAACCTGTTAGATATCCGATTTTTTTTTTTAAATTCAATCAAGAGAATGTGTACAACTGCCCATTCGGTACCCTCGTATGCTTATAATTTAGGGGAAAATAATAATAATAATTTGAGCCCTCAAAACTGTTGAATGGAACATGTCCCAACTTCAAGACTTAGACTTAGTCGATGATGGTCCCAATCTCAAAAGTAAAACTTATTAGTTAGACGTTATTTGTATGCTCATATTCATAAATAAATATGTTCATGTGCAATATATACATTTACTGTACTTGTACTCTGTACAATGTATGTACACTATACTTTGTGCATAAATTAAAAATATATAATTGGAGGATCTAGATCCCAAAAATGATAAAAGAACTCTGTACAAGTGCTTGTTCTATTAGTTTTAAGGTTCTCATGATATAAAAGCTTGATTGTTTACTTTTTTTTTTAGTTGTTGTGCTTTCATTGGCGCTTGATTATTTACTTGATTGTTAACTTGTTTGCGAAACTTATTACTTTCTTTGTAAATTAATCAGAGAGGATTGCTTCTGGGCAACCAAGCAGCTCCTTCCAAAAAAAAAAGGGAGATTTGCAATAATTTGTAATTTTTTCTTTTTTTAAGGATTAATTGCAGATACAACCTCTCTATTGTCACTCATTCGCGAGCAGACCTGTTAGTTCTATTTGTTTGGATAAAGGCCCTGAGTTGTAATTCTATTGGTTAGGATAGACCTCCAATTGCTATTTTTTTTTTACTTTTAAAGAATTAAAAAAAATTCACTTAGGGGATCTATCAGCACTTCAGCAAATAGGACGGAAGGTGATCTGTCCGATAAATACAACTACAGGGGGTCTTCTGCAATAGGGAGATAATACAAAGGATCTAAACGCAATTAACTCTCTTTAATTAGCCAAAGTATTTGATTTCTTTGTTACTATTTGCAAAAGATGTCCAATTTTGGCACGGATGCTACTAATGCTTCTCAGAGGTGAAGTAGCGTAGGATTTATTATAATTTTTGTTACAAAGTCTCTTCAGAACAAATTCTAACTCGAATCTATCTTATGCATTGATTTTCTAAGAACCCCTGGGTTTTCTTCCTTTTGTAAATAAGCTCTCAAGTTTTCATTCTATGTAACCCATCGACATTAAACCTAAACTTGGAAGTAGAAGCAATGTTACTGTTACACAAGCCATGATGCACAAGGAGTTTAATGAAATCACAAACAATTTTAACACAACCTAGCACCACTTCATTTCACACATTTTACGACCATCATCTACAAGCAATAACCATTTCCAACAAAATGAATGAAAAATAGGGAGTTGGAGGAAATAGCTGAGTTTACTCCCAAAAAAATTTTTGAAGTCGAGGTTTCATGGCAATTGGTTAAGAAAGAAAATTTGAGAGATTATCTGCAAAAATAAGGAGATGTAGGGGCTACTTAGAAAATTGGTCTATGGAGCAATTTAATAACTTTCTGGAATATTTTGATGTGCAAAGGTTGTCTATTGAGATTCCAGAAAGTTATTAAATGAACTCCATCAACCATGTGCAAAGGTTGTCTATTGAGATTCCATAAAAGATAAAGAAAATTAAACACAAACACCAACATTCTTCTTACGGCCAGATAACCAGTCGAAAACCTTGCTATATTGATGAAATTAATTGCTAATGTCTAAAAAGGAAACCTAGCAATCAGCATATCACAGGTCCAATCTACACCATTCAGCATGTTTCAGGATCAATCAAACAACATATTTGTCTAAGAAAATACAAAAGAACTTCAGGAAAACACTATAGAAAAAGAAGGAGCCTCCCAAATCTTTCATCCTGTCCTAAGTCTTTCATCCTGCAAAAGGGAAAAACAGAAAAAGTAAACAAAACAGCTGTTGAAGAAATTTGTTTTAAAATTCAAATACATACCACTTGATCAGGATCCACCCATTAATTTCTTAGCATGTCCTGGTACCAATTTAATGACAGATTTGTTTAAGAAAGTATAAAAGATCTTCAGCAAACACTATATACAAGAAGAAGAAGAAGAAGTAAGCCACTGTAATACTTTGTCCTGCAAAGGGAAAAACAGAAAAAGTAAATAAACGAGCTATTGAAGGAATTTGTTTTAAAATTCAAATATATACCTATAGATCAGAATCCAGCCGTTAATCTCTCACATCCCTCCACTACTTATTGTTTTCCTTCTCTACAAAATAATCCAAAATATATATATATATTATGAGTGAGGATGATCAGCAGAAAACATGCATCAAATGATCATTGAAGAGTAGACACAGAACATTCAATAAATGCCAGACATGGCACCCACACTCCTAACATTTGAAATAGATTATATATACTACAACTTCTGTCAAAATCAATATCATCTGCAATTAAAACAAATAGAATGGAAATTGATTCCCCTTCAATCAGTGTCACAATTGAAACAAATAGAATAGAAACTGAATTTTCCCTCTAAAACTTCCAAAACCATCTCTATTAATTAAAATTTTCCCTTCACTGATGCCTGACATCTCTTCCATATTGTCAATCCCATCTGTTAAAACTATTCCTCTTCCTCCTTCCCTCCCTCCCTCCCTCTAAGCTGAAAAGCCACTCCTTCACCCAAAAAAGACCTCTTTAATAACTTCCCTTCAGTGAGCATTTTCAAAAGAATTTCAGCTCTGCTACAGGTACAAACTAAAATATCGAGATGTTTCAATTTCCTACAGGTTGCTCTCAATGGTTTGGAGGTAGGAACCAGCATTGAAGCTTACCACCCTTATGTTTAAAAATACATTTCCTGACATCAACTTTGATACTGCAATTAAGTGCTAGAATGAATCTCAAAATGTGATTTACTTTCTCATGTATGCGTACATTTGTTAGTGTATTGACTCAATGGCAGCAGCAACATATCAATCTATAGACTACATAATCAAAAATATTATAGCAATATTCAATTCTCAACCTACATATCAATGCAAACTCATAAAGGTGAGAAACCTGCTTCTTTTTCATTTCCTTTTTTAAATTTTTTATTTTAATAACATATAAGTTTCACCTGGTTTTACCTTCAGTTTGATTTATTCTTTGGCTAAAGGGTTTCTTTTGAGATGTAGCAGAATTAATGAAGAAAGGTAAGTTCCCCAATTAGATTCCTTCATCATTTTTGAACATTGTTTACTATATATTGAATGCTTTATCGTTTCCTTCCTAGGTTGTTAAGCATTTTGAATTCATTTCTGCTACAACCATCGATCTATTCCTTTCACTTTTAAGGAGCTACATGGGTTCCACAAATTCCATAACTATTCTATTAAAGAATACTCATTGTAAGAAGGATCTATGCTAATTGAAAAGAAATCAAATAGGAGCTACTCTAAAATCAGCAACTTAACCAAGGGAAAATTAACTCCTACAAATTTAAAACTACACCTACCGCAAAGAACTCACACCTAAACTACCAACATAAAAAAGTAAACAAGTGATGCACATACAAGTTAAGATTGAGACCAATGATCACTAGCATAGTTACTGTGGCATTAAGACTGAAATGAGACCAATGACCAATAGTAAGTTGCCCGCCAAAACATCAGGTGAAACAAATTCCTGAACAAAATTAAAGGACTTAAATTGTTTTTATCCAAACCATCTTCCATTACCTCCAAACCCTAAGCTGCCTACAAGTTGAACATCATCGAAGGAACAAGCAATGCCACAGGCACCAATCCACAGAAAACTGAGGTTATACCTAAAGTTATATATACCGATTGTAACTCATCCTACAGTGCAGTATCTTATATGTCTAACTTCTTCCTTATGCAACAAGATGTAAAATTAAACTTCACATTTGCAAAATAAGGAACAGGTCTGTAGTGTGAGTGTGTGTGTGTGTGTGTGTGTGTGTGTGTGTGTGTGTGTGTGTATATATATATATATATATATATATATATATATATATATATATATATATATATATATATATATATATATATATATATATATATATATATATATATATATATTTATTTATTTATTTATTTATTTATTTCCTCATTCAGAAAGTGATATAACTACAATAACTAGGATTTTTAAGGAAGGGAATATATATATATATATATATATATATATATATATATATATATATATATATATATATATATATATATATATATATATATATATATATATATATATATGTTTATTTCCTCATTCAGAAAGTGATATAACTACAATAACTAGGATTTTTAAGGAAGGGACCATGATTATATGCAATAAAGGGTAAAGATTATGTTCGATCTTACAGTGAAATGTATTGGAACACATTCCTTTTAGCATTTTATCATCTCCAAACAAAGATCTTAAAACCTTATTCATCCACCTCGATACCCCTGAAAACGCTAATGCCAAAAAATCTTTAAACAGCATCAAATTCCCAGCAAACACTAATGCCAGAAACTCTAAAAACCCTCTTCTTCCAACTCAAATCCCATTCAAACCCTAATGCCAGAAACTCTAAAAACCCTCATTCTTCCAATTCAAAACCCATCTAAAACCCTAATGCCAGAAAATCTTAAAACCCTGTTCTGCTACCTCGAAACCCATCAAAACCCTAATGCCAAAAAAATCTTAAAACCCTCTTCTTGCAAATTAAAACCCATATAAACCCTGATGCCAAAAAAAATCTTAGAACCCTCTTCTTCTTCTTCCACATAAAAAACCCATCCAACCCCTAATTTGATCGCAAGAAAAGTAAAGAAAACTTACTATGGTCAAATTGGACTTGGTGCTGAGTCTTCTCCCTGTTGTCAGTGAATTGATTCCCACAGCCGCATGGCATTCTTCTTCCAGGATACATACCGAGAATGTGGCGCTTCAGATCATCAGGAAAAAGATAATGCGTTGCTGGGGATTTTTTGTTGAAACAAGGGTCGCAGAGCACAGCTCCATCACCGCGGAAAAGAGGCGGCGGAGAATTAACATCCACGACCTCATCGTCCTCGTACTCCTCCCCAGCCAGAACGAAGAAATCCTTGAGCTTGAACGATTTGTCTTCGAAAATGTCCATCGATGAAGGGATTGGGGATTAGGGTTTTGGTTTTTCTCTTTTCTTTTTCCACTTTCTTTTGGCGACGAAGAATCTTTGTTCGATTCTTGGAGAAGAAGATGGCGGTTTAGATTTGTGAGAGTGAGCCTGGACTCCTGATATTAATGGGGCTGCTCAAATCGTTATCCGACGTGGCAGCGGTGGGCTCTTTGGATCCACGGTTCTTTTATTTTTAGTTTTTTAACTGGGCCCCACTGGCTTATATATCTGTTTGTTCGTCACTGCTGAAAATATTACATATAACTCCTCAAACATTTTACAAACAACAACTTGAAAGTTTCCAAAACTATAAACACTTAAGAAGAATTTATAAAAAGTCCCTTAAAGTATGTTAATTACAAAACAAATCCTACAAAATTTTACAATATAGCCCCCAAAAAAAAGCTTTCCAACCACTCAGTTTAAAAATTATAAATAACTCCAAAACTTTGCAAACAACGCCCTAAATAATTTTAAAATTACAAATTGCCTCCTAATCTAACATGTTATATCATAATATCATAATACATTGGTGTAGAAAATGTGTAAGGTGGAGAGGGTATAATGGTCATTAGAAGCCTTATGTCCTTAATAAGTAGGGACAAAAGAACTTGTTATTATTCATTATTTTCAGAATTGGAGGAAAAGCCCCACCCTATTTGTGTCCTAATCGGTGAATCAAACATGAGCATTGATTGAAATATCGTGACAATGAAATCTCAATCATTTTCTAGTTTGTAAAAATCATAAATTTTATTTAGATTTATAAATGAGATATTAATAGTTAAGCTATCTATTTTGAATTTCAAACTTAAAGATTTAATTTATCTAAAAATCATACCACTTAAACTATCTACTTTAATTTGTATGAGGATGGGCTTAATACTTGTTATATTTTATTACACTATTGCTAATGAGAGTGGCCCGCAAATTTTATTCAAACTTTATTACTTTATCTACAAACAAACAAGATTTCTAAGATTTTATTTTCAAAACCAACTTTTCGCTCCATTTTCCCACAAACCAAAGAAAAGTTTGAAATTTTAAAAGTTCTTTGGGTTATGACATTGTCATAAATCCAAAATACAAATTCTCCACCAGAATAGCCCCAAATTAACTTCTTTCTTAACTGAACACCAACCCTCTGAATTTTCATATTTCTAAGAAACACGCGAACATAAGATGTCCTAATAACACCTTTTACGAGATAGGATTTTGTTATATTTTACCCTGAATTGTGTTTCTTATTTTATCCACTACTTGTAAATCTATTAATCCGAACTGCTTAGTCATACTATGATAACAATTATGGTTGGAATCCACAACCAGCAAGTTATTTAAATGGTTGATAAGTATCAGGGAGCAAATTAGAAATATGAATATTTGAGGACCGAATATAAGTTAAGTTAAATGTCAGGGCCAATTATAAAATATATCCAAAAATAAAATTATTTGATTAATTTTCTACCACTTATGAATATTAAACTATTTAATTAAAAATATATTTTATTTGGTTAAAGAGATACTATCACTTAGCTATATGTGACTGAAAATTGATATTTTTAATAACGTATTAATCTAATTGTTTTCATCGTTAATTTGACTTTTACAAATGGTTCCAACTCGCATTCATCTTCTTTTCATTTTTCCCCAGTTCTATTGGTTATTTAATAAAAAGCCTGTGGTTCATAAGGTTTCCCTCAAATCTCTCATAATTTGATATTAGTCCTCAAATCTTTGTAATTGTTGATATTCCTCTCAAATGTAATTATAATTTGGTCTCTCTAGTTAACTTATATTATAAGAGAATATTCTCACAAACTCTAAACTTTTTCCACTTAAGTTCTAGTTAATCCCTTAGTTATGTTTAACAACTCATTTCTTTAATGAGCTTGGATTTTAAAAGAAGAAGACCGTTGCAAAAGATTAGAAATCAGTTATGGAATTTTTAACTGTTGTGTTTGGATTTGTAGTAATTGGCCATGTTAGGTTAAGAGCTAAGAAACCATGACTTACAAATTTAAGTGAAAAATGTAGGGACAAAATTGAAACTTTTATGATTTGAGGGACCCATCAGCAATTCCAATGATTTGAAGGACATATAGCCAATATGGAAGACTTAAGGGACCAATATCTGAAAACGCAATTAAAAATATTTATGTTGTATAACGAGGTAAAAATGCTATTTAGCTATTAGCACCTCAAATCACAATAATTTCATATTACTCCCTCAATATTTCAAAATCCTATTTATTGTTAAGATTGAATATCCTAATAGAAAATTCCAATTGATAGTATATAGCCAGAATATATTTATCCACATCATACCAAGCATTTCTTTCAAAATCTCTAATTTTGCTAAGATTGAATAATTCCTTCTAGAAAATTCAAGTTACATTATTTGAAACCTTACTCCAAAATGTCAAAAAGCGCCTAAATCTTTGTGAATTACATGCAAACTAGAAAATTAGAAAATTATGAAATTATTCACAAAACAAACTATCCAAATCTCATGTCTTTAACATTTGTCTACCTTCACAGACTCCATACTAATCAAAATTCATCAAAACTCCCCACAAAGGACTCTAATTTGAGAACACTAGCATCAACCCAAAACAAATTATCCACATAATTAACAAGTACTATTGCCCAAAATTCCAATTTTCTCAAGATTCATTGGGAAAAACCTAAAATTCCCTCTAAAACCGAAATCTCGATTTGTTACCTTCCTCTTGAGATCTTGCAGCCTTGAAACCAACGAAGTGAGAATCAAAACCGTAGTTGTTGAAAATACTTAGCTCAGAACGCGTTCGAACTAGGGCACAATGTACAATGCTCAACCTAAATGCCAAATCGTGAGAGACTATGCAATCCCCGGCTTCAATTACGGCTTATGGGTGTGGATTAGGGTTTTGATCAAGCTTGGAGTGATCAATTTGGGGGTGAAGTGAGGAAATCCTCTTTCTTAGATTTTGGCGGGAGACAGAAAGAGAGAGGAGCCGAAGGGTTTGGGAATCTATCTACCTATCACTATACAGTAGTAGTTGCCTCTTGAATCTATCACTATATAGCAGTAGTTGGCTCCGAGCCACCTCTATTGCATTTATTTGACACGTGGCAGTTTATCTGATTTTCGGTTTAATTCCTCCTCCTTTTTTTCCCTTTCCTTTTCACTTTTAAGTTAAAATTCCCATCACTTTCCCAAAGCGTCCGTTCCGTTCATACCTTTAGGCGTCAAAATCTCCCATCCAACTACAGGGGTCTTCTGCAATAGGGAGATAATACAAAGGATCTAAACGCAATTAACTCTCTTTAATTAGCCAAAGTATTTGATTTCTTTGTTACTATTTGCAAAAGATGTCCAATTTTGGCACGGATGCTACTAATGCTTCTCAGAGGTGAAGTAGCGTAGGATTTATTATAATTTTTGTTACAAAGTCTCTTCAGAACAAATTCTAACTCGAATCTATCTTATGCATTGATTTTCTAAGAACCCTGGGTTTTCTTCCTTTTGTAAATAAGCTCTCAAGTTTTCATTCTATGTAACCCATCGACATTAAACCTAAACTTGGAAGTAGAAGCAATGTTACTGTTACACAAGCCATGATGCACAAGGAGTTTAATGAAATCACAAACAATTTTAACACAACCTAGCACCACTTCATTTCACACATTTTACGACCATCATCTACAAGCAATAACCATTTCCAACAAAATGAATGAAAAAATAGGGGAGTTGGAGGGAAATAGCTGAGTTTACTCCCAAAAAAATTTTTGAAGTCGAGGTTTCATGGCAATTGGTTAAGAAAGAAAATTTGAGAGATTATCTGCAAAAATAAGGAGATGTAGGGGCTACTTAGAAAATTGGTCTATGGAGCAATTTAATAACTTTCTGGAATATTTTGATGTGCAAAGGTTGTCTATTGAGATTCCAGAAAGTTATTAAATGAACTCCATCAACCATGTGCAAAGGTTGTCTATTGAGATTCCATAAAAGATAAAGAAAATTAAACACAAACACCAACATTCTTCTTACGGCCAGATAACCAGTCGAAAACCTTGCTATATTGATGAAATTAATTGCTAATGTCTAAAAAGGAAACCTAGCAATCAGCATATCACAGGTCCAATCTACACCATTCAGCATGTTTCAGGATCAATCAAACAACATATTTGTCTAAGAAAATACAAAAGAACTTCAGGAAAACACTATAGAAAAAGAAGGAGCCTCCCAAATCTTTCATCCTGTCCTAAGTCTTTCATCCTGCAAAAGGGAAAACAGAAAAAGTAAACAAAACAGCTGTTGAAGAAATTTGTTTTAAAATTCAAATACATACCACTTGATCAGGATCCACCCATTAATTTCTTAGCATGTCCTGGTACCAATTTAATGACAGATTTGTTTAAGAAAGTATAAAAGATCTTCAGCAAACACTATATACAAGAAGAAGAAGAAGAAGTAAGCCACTGTAATACTTTGTCCTGCAAAGGGGAAAAACAGAAAAAGTAAATAAACGAGCTATTGAAGGAATTTGTTTTAAAATTCAAATATATACCTATAGATCAGAATCCAGCCGTTAATCTCTCACATCCCTCCACTACTTATTGTTTTTTCCTTCTCTACAAAATAATCCAAAATATATATATATATTATGAGTGAGGATGATCAGCAGAAAACATGCATCAAATGATCATTGAAGAGTAGACACAGAACATTCAATAAATGCCAGACATGGCACCCACACTCTAACATTTGAAATAGATTATATATACTACAACTTCTGTCAAAATCAATATCATCTGCAATTAAAACAAATAGAATGGAAATTGATTCCCCTTCAATCAGTGTCACAATTGAAACAAATAGAATAGAAACTGAATTTTCCCTCTAAAACTTCCAAAACCATCTCTATTAATTAAAATTTTCCCTTCACTGATGCCTGACATCTCTTCCATATTGTCAATCCCATCTGTTAAAACTATTCCTCTTCCTCCTTCCCTCCCTCCCTCCCTCTAAGCTGAAAAGCCACTCCTTCACCCAAAAAAGACCTCTTTAATAACTTCCCTTCAGTGAGCATTTTCAAAAGAATTTCAGCTCTGCTACAGGTACAAACTAAAATATCGAGATGTTTCAATTTCCTACAGGTTGCTCTCAATGGTTTGGAGGTAGGAACCAGCATTGAAGCTTACCACCCTTATGTTTAAAAATACATTTCCTGACATCAACTTTGATACTGCAATTAAGTGCTAGAATGAATCTCGCAAATGTGATTTACTTTCTCATGTATGCGTACATTTGTTAGTGTATTGACTCAATGGCAGCAGCAACATATCAATCTATAGACTACATAATCAAAAATATTATAGCAATATTCAATTCTCAACCTACATATCAATGCAAACTCATAAAGGTGAGAAACCTGCTTCTTTTTCATTTCCTTTTTAAATTTTTTATTTTAATAACATATAAGTTTCACCTGGTTTTACCTTCAGTTTGATTTATTCTTTGGCTAAAGGGTTTCTTTTGAGATGTAGCAGAATTAATGAAGAAAGGTAAGTTCCCAATTAGATTCCTTCATCATTTTTGAACATTGTTTACTATATATTGAATGCTTTATCGTTTCCTTCCTAGGTTGTTAAGCATTTTGAATTCATTTCTGCTACAACCATCGATCTATTCCTTTCACTTTTAAGGAGCTACATGGGTTCCACAAATTCCATAACTATTCTATTAAAGAATACTCATTGTAAGAAGGATCTATGCTAATTGAAAAGAAATCAAATAGGAGCTACTCTAAAATCAGCAACTTAACCAAGGGAAAATTAACTCCTACAAATTTAAAACTACACCTACCGCAAAGAACTCACACCTAAACTACCAACATAAAAAAAAGTAAACAAGTGATGCACATACAAGTTAAGATTGAGACCAATGATCACTAGCATAGTTACTGTGGCATTAAGACTGAAATGAGACCAATGACCAATAGTAAGTTGCCCGCCAAAACATCAGGTGAAACAAATTCCTGAACAAAATTAAAGGACTTAAATTGTTTTTTTATCCAAACCATCTTCCATTACCTCCAAACCCTAAGCTGCCTACAAGTTGAACATCATCGAAGGAACAAGCAATGCCACAGGCACCAATCCACAGAAAACTGAGGTTATACCTAAAGGCGAAGTTATATATACCGATTGTAACTCATCCTACAGTGCAGTATCTTATATGTCTAACTTCTTCCTTATGCAACAAGATGTAAAATTAAACTTCACATTTGCAAAATAAGGGAACAGGTCTGTAGTGTGAGTGTGTGTGTGTGTGTGTGTGTGTGTGTGTGTGTGTGTGTGTGTATATATATATATATATATATATATATATATATATATATATATATATATATATATATATATATATATATATATATATATATATATATATATATATATATATTTATTTATTTATTTATTTATTTATTTCCTCATTCAGAAAGTGATATAACTACAATAACTAGGATTTTTAAGGAAGGAATATATATATATATATATATATATATATATATATATATATATATATATATATATATATATATATATATATATATATATATATATATATATATGTTTATTTCCTCATTCAGAAAGTGATATAACTACAATAACTAGGATTTTTAAGGAAGGGACCATGATTATATGCAATAAGGGTAAAGATTATGTTCGATCTTACAGTGAAATGTATTGGAACACATTCCTTTTAGCATTTTATCATCTCCAAACAAAGATCTTAAAACCTTATTCATCCACCTCGATACCCCTGAAAACGCTAATGCCAAAAATCTTTAAACAGCATCAAATTCCCAGCAAACACTAATGCCAGAAACTCTAAAACCCTCTTCTTCCAACTCAAATCCCATTCAAACCCTAATGCCAGAAACTCTAAAAACCCTCATTCTTCCAATTCAAAACCCATCTAAAACCCTAATGCCAGAAAATCTTAAAACCCTGTTCTGCTACCTCGAAACCCATCAAAACCCTAATGCCAAAAAATCTTAAAACCCTCTTCTTGCAAATTAAAACCCATATAAACCCTGATGCCAAAAAATCTTAGAACCCTCTTCTTCTTCTTCCACATAAAACCCATCCAACCCCTAATTTGATCGCAAGAAAAGTAAAGAAAACTTACTATGGTCAAATTGGACTTGGTGCTGAGTCTTCTCCCTGTTGTCAGTGAATTGATTCCCACAGCCGCATGGCATTCTTCTTCCAGGATACATACCGAGAATGTGGCGCTTCAGATCATCAGGAAAAAGATAATGCGTTGCTGGGGATTTTTTGTTGAAACAAGGGTCGCAGAGCACAGCTCCATCACCGCGGAAAAGAGGCGGCGGAGAATTAACATCCACGACCTCATCGTCCTCGTACTCCTCCCCAGCCAGAACGAAGAAATCCTTGAGCTTGAACGATTTGTCTTCGAAAATGTCCATCGATGAAGGGGATTGGGGATTAGGGTTTTGGTTTTTTCTCTTTTCTTTTTTTTTCCACTTTCTTTTGGCGACGAAGAATCTTTGTTCGATTCTTGGAGAAGAAGATGGCGGTTTAGATTTGTGAGAGTGAGCCTGGACTCCTGATATTAATGGGGCTGCTCAAATCGTTATCCGACGTGGCAGCGGTGGGCTCTTTTTGGATCCACGGTTCTTTTTATTTTTTAGTTTTTTTTAACTGGGCCCCACTGGCTTATATATCTGTTTGTTCGTCACTGCTGAAAATATTACATATAACTCCTCAAACATTTTACAAACAACAACTTGAAAGTTTCCAAAACTATAAACACTTAAGAAGAATTTATAAAAAAAGTCCCCTTAAAGTATGTTAATTACAAAACAAATCCTACAAAAATTTTACAATATAGCCCCCAAAAAAAAGCTTTCCAACCACTCAGTTTAAAAATTATAAATAACTCCAAAACTTTGCAAACAACCCTAAATAATTTTAAAATTACAAATTGCCTCCTAATCTAACATGTTATATCATAATATCATAATACATTGGTGTAGAAAATGTGTAAGGTGGAGAGGGTATAATGGTCATTAGAAGCCTTATGTCCTTAATAAGTAGGGACAAAAGAACTTGTTATTATTCATTATTTTCAGAATTGGAGGAAAAGCCCCACCCTATTTGTGTCCTAATCCCAGGCGAATCAAACATGAGCATTGATTGAAATATCGTGACAATGAAATCTCAATCATTTTCTAGTTTGTAAAAATCATAAATTTTTATTTAGATTTATAAATGAGATATTAATAGTTAAGCTATCTATTTTGAATTTCAAACTTAAAGAAAATTAAACACAAACACCAAAATACTTCTTAAGGCCAGATAACCAGTCTAAAACCTTGCTATATTGATGAAATTAATTGCTAATGTCTAAAAAGGAAACCTAGCAATCAGCATATCACAGGTCCAATCTACACCATTCAGCATGTTTCAGGATCAATCAAACAACATATTTGTCTAAGAAAATACAAAAGAACTTCAGGAAAACACTATAGAAAAAGAAGGAGCCTCCTAAGTCTTTCATCCTGCAAAAGGGAAAAACAGAAAAAGTAAACAAAACAGCTGTTGAAGAAATTTGTTTTAAAATTCAAATACATACCACTTGATCAGGATCCACCCATTAATTTCTTAGCATGTCCTGGTACCAATCTAATGACAGATTTGTTTAAGAAAGTATAAAAGATCTTCATCAAACACTATATACAAGAAGAAGAAGAAGAAGTGAGCCACTGTAACACTTTGTCCTGCAAAAGGGGAAAAAACAAAACAGCTGTCGAATTACTCTATAATTTCAAAAGGGTTATTTCGATATTAGCCCCCTACATCTTTAATATTTCAATATTAACCCCCCAAATCTTTGAAATTGCTCTCGGACCCTCCAAATCCTATTAGTATGTTGAAATAAGGCCCTCTCCAGTTAATTATTTCGATATTAGCCCCCCAATTCTTCAACATTTTGATATTAGGTCTCTCATGTTCCTAAAGGGGGTTGCGAATTGGTCTCTCAAGTTAACCGCGTTACCCACATAAAAAAAAAAGTTAACAAACTTTAGATCTAAGGAGGATAACCCTCTAATTTAACATTTTGAGGGGAGCTTTCTTATACCTGTAAGTGTGAACAACTGGTTTCTTAGTATAAACAACTGGTTTCTTAAGGTGTTTAAACCTCAAACTTGATAACCAAAAAGCCCAAAACACACAAAACACCATCTTCTCTAGGGTCAAATATTATGTTTTTTTTTCCCTAGAAACCAGCTTAGAAATAGGTTCATTTTACAGGAACCACGTTTCATTTTTAATTTATACGTAAACCATCTTTAAAGTGGGTTTTTATTTCAATCAACCACTTTTTGGTCAAAATTTTCAATAAAAACCCAAATTGCCCTTAAAAATTCACATTCAAAACATGTGACTTACTTTGTTAGCGTTTAGGTCTAGATAGGATACAAGTCACGTATTTTTAAAAGTATTTCTTAAGGCTATTTTTTTTGTTTTTTAGTGAAGATTTAGCTAGAAGGTGGTTGATTGGAACAAAAATCCACATTAAAGATGGTTTACGTATAAATTAAAAATAAAAGGTGGTTCCCGCAAAATGGCTCTTTTTTTAAGGTGATTTCCAAGAAAAAAAAACCCCAAAAATTAAAATTATCCTAACCCATTTCTAAGATTCATCAATGCTTTGATTTTTTTTAAAATTAAGGGTGGCGGGTTAAGAGTTAACCCCACCATGAGTTCATGATCTAATTGAGAACGGATGGTGGGACCAATTTGCAATCCCCTTTAGATTTGATGCACTAATATCTAAAAAAACCCTTTAAAAAACTGACAAAAAAGCAAAGGCCGACTTACATTGAATCGTTTTTCAGGAATCATATTTGGTGATTTTTCTTTTCTAGGAATTACATTTAGTTGTTGGTCACAACTTTTTTTCTCCCCTCTCTCCCTCTCCTATCTGTATCATTCTTTACTATTTTTCCTTTTCCTTTGACCCCACCCGCAATGATTCAACAACCAGCTCGAGCCCTCTTCTCTCCATTACTCGAAAGTCAAAACCCTGACTCCCAAAAAAAAACAAAACCCATAAAAATTAGTCGGATTCTATCGAATTACTCTATAATTTTAAAAGGGTTATTTCGATATTAGCCCCCTACATCTTCAATATTTCAATATTAACCCCCCAAATCTTTGAATTGCTCTCGGACCCTCCAAATCCTATTAGTATGTTGAAATAAGGCCCTCTCCAGTTAATTATTTCGATATTAGCCCCCCCAATTCTTTAACATTTTGATATTAGGTCTCTCATGTTCCTAAAGGGGTTGCAAATTGGTCTCTCAAGTTAATCGATGTTACCCACATTAAAAAAAATGAGTTCACAAACTTTAGATCTAAGGAGGATAACCCTCTAATTTAACATTTTGAGGGGAACTTTCTTATACCTGTAAGTGTGAACAACTGGTTTCTTAAGGTGTTTAAACCTCAAACTTGATAACCAAAAGCCTAAAACCCACATAACACCATCTTCTCTAGGGTTAAATATTAGGTTTTTTCCTAGAAACCAACTTAGAAATAGGGTCATTTTATAGAACCACCATTCATTTTAACTTATATGTAAACCATCTTTAAAGTAGATTTTTATTTCAATCAACCACTTTTGGTCAAAATTTTCAATAAAACCCAAATTGCCCTTAAAATTCACATTCAAAACATGTGACTTACTTTGTTAGCGTTTAGGTCTAGTTAGGATACAAGTCACGTATTTTAAAAATGTATTTCTTAAGGCTATTTTTTTGTTTTTTTTAGTGAAGATTTAGCTAGAAGGTGGTTGATTGGAACAAAAATCCACATTGAAGATGGTTTACGTATAAATTAAAAATGAAAGGTGGTTCCCGTAAAATGGCTCTTTTTTTAAGATGGTTTCCAAGAAAAAACCCCCAAAAATTAAAATTATCCTAACCCATTTCTAAGATTCTTCAATGTTTTGAGGTTTTTTTTTAAATTAAGGGTGGCGGGTTAAGAGTTAACCCCACCATGAGTTCATGATCTAATTGAGAACGGATGGTGGGACCAATTTGCAATCCCCTTTAGATTTGATGCACTAATATCTAAAAACCCTTTAAAAACTGACAAAAAAGCAAAGGCCGACTTACATTGAATCGTTTTTCAGGAATCATATTTGGTGATTTTTCTTTTTTAGGAATTACATTTAGTTGTCGGTCGCAACTTTTTTTCTCTCCTCTCTCCCTCTCCTATCTGTATCATTCTTTACTATTTTTCCTTTTTCTTTGACCCTATCCACAATGATTCAACAACCAGCTCTAGCCCTCTTCTCTCCATTACTCGAAAGTCAAAACCCTGACTCCCAGAAAAGAACAAAACCCATAAAAATTAGTGGGATTCTATCGAATTACTCTATATTTTCAAAAGGGTTATTTTGATATTAGCCCCCCACATCTTCAATATTTCAATATTAGCCCCCCAAATCTTTGAAATTGCTCTCGGACCCTCCAAATCCTATTAGTATGTTGAAATAAGGCCCCCTCCAGTTAATTATTTCGATATTACCCCAGCTCCATTCATGTAAGTAATTAACAATTGGATATTTCCAGGAAAGCAAGATTTCATTAATACAAGTACAGTTAGAAACTGCTTTTACATGGCTAAAATGAATAGACTTTCTATTCTCAAAATGTCATACACATATATGACCATAAGCCATTGTCTGCTTACATAATTAAGTACCAAAGTAAAATCGTCATTGTTTGATAACACATATAATTCACAAAGGGTGACAATGTTTACAAAATGTCAACACAAGATCTCGTCAAACAATTTCCATATGACTCTGCCAAAACCCGGATGTTGTTGATGATTTAGTAGGCCAGTTCACTGATGTTGGAGCTCTTGTTCCTCTACCTGATGCTAGAGCTCTTCTTGTACCTGATGCTGGAGCTCTTGTCTCACATGAATATATGGCAAACCTGTAATTTACCATTGCCTACAACTGCAAGTTCTCTCCCTTAAGTTGATGGTTTTCTTTTCAAACTGATTTTCCACTTCAGCCTCCTTATCATTTGTGCGAAATACCTTGTATCCCCCTAGCCTTTTGCCAATGTCTTAGCAATACTTGTAAGCTATTGGAACTAGTTTGCTCTTCCACTTGTGTGCAAGTCTTCTTCTTTTGTTGAATTTCTCCATCAGTTTTCTCCTCAGCTTATCCACAAGGTCAACAACCGGGAGAAATCTAGCATCTAGGATCCAAGAATTTAAAGACTCATATTGTTGGTGCTGCTGCGGTTTCTAGATGGATGTGTAAACTGACTTCTAGATCACACAAATCTATCCTTTGATGCCAACTTAATGTAAGCTTGATGTGAAACATTATCCAAAGCCTTCATGTGATCATTGAACTCTTCACTTGTGTAAGCTCTTGCTGCATCCCATATTATTTGCTCAAAAAAGTCTACTGGAACGTCCTTTTTAAAATTCTTCAAAGGTGTCTACCACAAACCCTATGCTCCACTTGAGGTAATAATATAGACACTGCCTCCAAAACTCTTGATCACTAATTATTGAATGTTGCCAATATCACCATGGAAAGCTTGCAACAAGTTTTGCAAAAACCAATGCCAACTCTTACCACTTTCGCCTTCTACAATAGCAAAAGCAATGGGAAATAAACCTATATTCCCATCTAGAGCAGTAGTAGCAATAATATGCCAAGGTATTTTGACCTCAGATGACATCCATCAGGCCCCATGAATGGCCTAATACTGTGTTTGAATCAACACTTGCACCAAGACAAGTAAACATTCTTTGAAATGCATGATCAGATTCAAATTACACTGCAATATGACTACCGGGATTTCTTTTTAAAAGCTCATAGTTCAAAGATAACACCAAAGATGATCTCCCTGCCTTTCTCTCTCCCTCCCCAAACTCTATTGTAATTGAGTGTCATTTCGAATTTTGACTGAATCAAACTTGTAATATCTTTAGGGATTATATCAGGATTTGACTTAAAATCTCCTAGTATATTTAGAAACTGCTTTTACATGGCTAAAATGAATAGACTTTCTATTCTCAAAATGTCATACACATATATGACCATAAGCCATTGTCTGCTTACATAATTAAGTACCAAAGTAAAATCGTCATTGTTTGATAACACATATAATTCACAAAGGGTGACAATGTTTACAAAATGTCAACACAAGATCTCGTCAAACAATTTCCATATGACTCTGCCAAAACCGGATGTTGTTGATGATTTAGTAGGCCAGTTCACTGATGTTGGAGCTCTTGTTCCTCTACCTGATGCTAGAGCTCTTCTTGTACCTGATGCTGGAGCTCTTGTCTCACATGAATATATGGCAAACCTGTAATTTACCATTGCCTACAACTGCAAGTTCTCTCCCTTAAGTTGATGGTTTTCTTTTCAAACTGATTTTCCACTTCAGCCTCCTTATCATTTGTGCGAAATACCTTGTATCCCCCTAGCCTTTTGCCAATGTCTTAGCAATACTTGTAAGCTATTGGAACTAGTTTGCTCTTCCACTTGTGTGCAAGTCTTCTTCTTTTGTTGAATTTCTCCATCAGTTTTCTCCTCAGCTTATCCACAAGGTCAACAACCGGGAGAAATCTAGCATCTAGGATCCAAGAATTTAAAGACTCATATTGTTGGTGCTGCTGCGGTTTCTAGATGGATGTGTAAACTGACTTCTAGATCACACAAATCTATCCTTTGATGCCAACTTAATGTAAGCTTGATGTGAAACATTATCCAAAGCCTTCATGTGATCATTGAACTCTTCACTTGTGTAAGCTCTTGCTGCATCCCATATTATTTGCTCAAAAAAGTCTACTGGAACGTCCTTTTTAAAATTCTTCAAAGGTGTCTACCACAAACCCTATGCTCCACTTGAGGTAATAATATAGACACTGCCTCCAAAACTCTTGATCACTAATTATTGAATGTTGCCAATATCACCATGGAAAGCTTGCAACAAGTTTTGCAAAAACCAATGCCAACTCTTACCACTTTCGCCTTCTACAATAGCAAAAGCAATGGGAAATAAACCTATATTCCCATCTAGAGCAGTAGTAGCAATAATATGCCAAGGTATTTTGACCTCAGATGACATCCATCAGGCCCCATGAATGGCCTAATACTGTGTTGAAATAAGGCCCTCTCCAGTTAATTATTTCGATATTAGCCCCCAATTCTTTAATATTTTGATATTAGGTCTCTCATGTTCCTAAAGGAGGTTGCTAATTGGTCTCTCAAGTTAACTGACGTTGCCCACATAAAAAAAAGTTAACAAACTTTAGATCTAAGGAGGATAACCCTCTAATTTAACATTTTGAGGGGAGCTTTCTTGTACCTGTAAGTGTGAACAACTGGTTTCTTAGTATAAACAACTGGTTTCTTAAGGGGTTTAAACCTCAAACTTGATAACCAAGAAGCCCAAAACCCACAAAACACCATCTTCTAGGGTCAAATATTATGTTTTTTCCCTAGAAACCAGCTTAGAAATAGGTTCATTTTACAGGAACCATGTTTCATTTTAATTTATACATAAACAATCTTTAAAGTGGGTTTTATTTCAATCAACCACTTTTTGGTCAAAATTTTCAATAAAACCCAATTTGCCCTTAAAATTCACATTCAAAACATGTAACTTACTTTGTTAGCATTTAGGTCTAGATAGGATACAAGTCGTATTTTTAAAAGTATTTCTTAAGGCTATTTTGTTGTTTTTTAGTGAAGATTTAGCTAGAAGGTGGTTGATTGGAACAAAAATCCACATTAAAGATGGTTTACGTATAAATTAAAAATGAAAGGTGGTTCTCATAAAATGGCTTTTTTTTAAAGGTGGTTTCCAAGAAAAAACCCCAAAAATTAAAATTATCCTAACCCATTTCTAAGATTCTTCAATGCTTTGATTTTTTTTTTTAAATTAAGGGTGGCGGGTTAAGAGTTAACCCCACCATGAGTTCATGATCTAGTTGAGAAGTGATGGAGGGACCAATTCGCAATCCCCTTTAGATTTGATGCACTAATATCTAAAAAAACCCTTTAAAAAACTGACAAAAAAGCAAAGGCCTGATCATGACTTACATCTCGATTCGTTACCTTCCTCTTGAGACCTTGTAGCTTGGAGTGATCAAATTGGGGCTGAAATGAGGAAATCCTCTTTCTTAGATTTTGGCGGGAGACAGAAAAGAGAGAGGGAGCCGAAGGGTTTTGGGAATCTATCTATCTATCACTATACAGTAGTAGTTGCCTCTTGAATCTATCCCTATATATAGCAGTAGTTGCCTCCGAGCCACAAGAAAGTATCCAGTGGGCCGTCCCTACCACTGGATTTGATGACGTGGTGTCCCCAACAAATAAAAAAGTAACAGCTGTCCAATTATATCTATACCAAATATTAAAATTTTAATTTTACCGTATTTCTACTCTAATCGCCCACTGCCCTTGCCCTTCGTCTCCCACTCAGCCGCGCCATCACCGATGACACAATCTTCGAGATGACTTTGCCTCCTACTCTCCTAGACCGCAGCCATCTTCCTTATGAAGCAAAACCCCAACAGTTGTGGGGGTGAGCGGTTATTTGCAAATAGTTGCAAATAGGTATAGTGGAGAACAATGAAGGTGGCGTTTTGTTCACCGGACGCCGATTTCTCGGGCGATTTTGCGGCATTGTGGTTGCCTTATGCGCTGTCCTACACGCCAGTTTCTTTTTTATCACTGCTAATCTTAAATTCCTCACCTGATTTCTTATCAACCAGGTTACAAATTACGAATTATTTCACAAATTCAAGATTCATGAACTAGCAAATTCAAGCCGAAAGCCTGCAATTCGAGCAATAATCTGTTAGGGACCATTTGTTGAGCTTGGAGTCAATGGTTGAAGCTACTCTGTTCGATCTCAGACTTTGGGTTAGAATTCAATCGAACCCAAATTCCCCCAATTTCTCTTGTTGTTCCTTTTCTACTTCTCAGATCAAACTCCAAGTTCAACAAGGGCTAAAGAGGGTCATCGTAGACCAAATCTCGAGGTCCGATCCATAAGAGATTCAACAGTGTATAGGAGTATAGTAGCATTAAATTGATCAAAAAAGTTTCAAGGGGTTTGGGTCTCCTGATCGGAAGAGATTGTGGGTTTATCCAAATAATTCTTCTCGACCCTCATCAGTAGTCCACCTCATCGCCGATGGTGGCGGCCGAGGGTGGCAGCAGAGTGGGAGAGACGCGAAAGAGGAGTTGAGGGATGAGTCGGATGACGAGTCACGAGGGAATGGCTTTGAAAACAAAGAAGTTATCTTGAAAATTATTGGACAAATGCTCTTGTTCTATTGGATGGGACACCGCATCATTAAATCCAAAGGAGGGATACCACTGGATACTTTCTCCCGAGTCACCTCTATTGCATTTATTTGACACGTGGCAGTTTCTCTGATTTTCGGTTTAATTCCTCCTCCTTTTTTTTCCCTTTCCTTTTCACTTTTAAGTTAAAATCTCCTAGTATATTTTGAGCAACCCAATCTGCAGTAGCTTGGAAAAATTACCACACTTGTTTACACCAGTACATGTATGCAAGCCCTTGAACACAAAATCTCCATTGTTCTTTCACCTAGTAGTTTTTTTGCTCTAAAACGCCAAGGACATCTCTCTTTTTTGTATTTAAACACAAATCTTTTAGGCTCATTTTTTACAAGTTGATAGTTAAAGTCTTTTTTGATGCTATGTTGTTGCAAACAAAATCTCAAATATTTAATACCTTTGAATTTCTTTCCAAGTAGAAACTCGGGATCTTCAACATTTGCTTTGTAGACAACCCCTTCCATACTCCTAACTTGAGATCTTGATTATTCCACTTTAGAGCTATGAACTGAATGATACTCATTTATAGAATGACAATCATCAGCATCATCACTACAATTCTCTACATTATCCACTTGTATGCATACATCATCTTCATGACTGCATTCTTCATTTACATCTCCTATCTCAAAATTTTGTTGTTCATTTATATCCCCCATCTCATTGTTTTGTTCATCATCCTAGTTCCCAACCATATCCCCCATCCCAATCATATCCCTCCCGCTCATTATCCCCATCATACATTTCCTAATTCTTGGAATATATTCTAAAGTTAAGAACAATTCCTCCCTCTTGTTCTTAAGATGATTTTTTAACACCATGAATATGCTATTGGATTTAATTGTAGCAAATCTCCTAGGGTTGGTTTTAGAAATTGTGTATATGAACTTCATTATATTTCCATTTTAACGGTAGGTAGAAAATAGAAATTTGTTCTTCAAACTTCTTTAGTGATGTGTTCTTAGTGTCAACCCTTGATGTCCGCATTCATACTTCCTTCTCCCATTTCTAACGATATTTCTCCAGTACCCATTATACTCAAAACAATCTCCACAATACCGTCGTCCATCAGTAAATCCCCAAATCAATCCTATATGCAACAATAAACACAAAGAGTCACATAAAATCCATTCATAAACCAAAATCATGAAAAAGTATTAACAACAAATTACAAACAATAACAAATAAAGAATTTTTAATTGAAGATTTAATAATCTACTTTACTTATAGTTAAAAAATTGAAAATCACAAACAACAAAAGTCAAAATCACAATACTCGACCACAATCCCTCATTGAAAATTCACAAACCACAGCTAACATCAAGCCAGAACAAATTATTAACATAACATTTATTTCAAAATCCCTATTTATTGTTAAGATTGAATATCCTAATAGAAAATTCCAATTGATAGTATATAGCCAGAATATATTTATCCACATCATACCAAGCATTTCTTTCAAAATCTCTAATTTTGCTAAGATTGAATAATTCCTTCTAGAAAATTCAAGTTACATTATTTGAAACCTTACTCCAAAATGTCAAAAAGCGCCTAAATCTTTGTGAATTACATGCAAACTAGAAAATTAGAAAATTATGAAATTATTCACAAAACAAACTATCCAAATCTCATGTCTTTAACATTTGTCTACCTTCACAGACTCCATACTAATCAAAATTCATCAAAACTCCCCACAAAGGACTCTAATTTGAGAACACTAGCATCAACCCAAAACAAATTATCCACATAATTAACAAGTACTATTGCCCAAAATTCCAATTTTCTCAAGATTCATTGGGAAAAACCCTAAAATTCCCTCTAAAACCGAAATCTCGATTTGTTACCTTCCTCTTGAGATCTTGCAGCCTTGAAACCAACGAAGTGAGAATCAAAACCGTAGTTGTTGAAAATACTTAGCTCCAGAACGCGTTCGAACTAGGGCACAATGTACAATGCTCAACCTAAATGCCAAATCGTGAGAGACTATGCAATCCCCGGCTTCAATTACGGCTTATGGGTGTGGATTAGGGTTTTGATCAAGCTTGGAGTGATCAATTTGGGGGTGAAGTGAGGAAATCCTCTTTCTTAGATTTTGGCGGGAGACAGAAAAGAGAGAGAGGGAGCCGAAGGGTTTTGGGAATCTATCTACCTATCACTATACAGTAGTAGTTGCCTCTTGAATCTATCACTATATAGCAGTAGTTGGCTCCGAGCCACCTCTATTGCATTTATTTGACACGTGGCAGTTTATCTGATTTTCGGTTTAATTCCTCCTCCTTTTTTTTTCCCTTTCCTTTTCACTTTTAAGTTAAAATTCCCATCACTTTCCCAAAGCGTCCGTTCCGTTCATACCTTTAGGCGTCAAAATCTCCCATCCAAAGCGGTGCTCTCCGAGGAGGAGAACGCTTCTTTCTCTCCAGTGAAAACCCTTTCGCCTCTCCAACCCTCATAATTCATAACCCTTTCATCTTTCCACAGTTCTCTGCCTAAACCCCAAATCCAAGCCCTAACTTTTACAGCCCTGGGACCTTCTCCCCTCTGCCGCCTCCACAGGTGCAGCAATGGCTTATAACAAACTCAACCTTTTGCATATGCTGGTCACCAACAAGGTAATACCTGAAGCATTTTCCTTTTTGCATCTTTGTCTAAGGTTGGTCTTTTAATGGAGCACACATATAAATTTCTCCTGTATATGACCATATCAATTTTTCTTTCTTGCAAATGTTAGCCAAAATGACTGAACTAGATGTGGTACTTGATTTGGCTATGGATGTGGATGCTGTAAGTTTTAACTTCTAGAGTAGACATTTTGTGCTTATAACAAACTCAACCTTTTGCTAGGACTTTTGTTTTAAAAATATAAGTGCATGTAGGATAATTACGTTTTAGGATGTTCATTTTTCATAAGCAAAAAATTGGGTACTCTATAACCTCATAAATTATGCTCTTATATACATTAATAAGTTCAAGTATAAATTTTATATTTTTCACAATATCCTAATAGAAAATTCCAATTGATAGTATATAGCCAGAATATATTTATCCACATCATACCAAGCATTTCTTTCAAAATCTCTAATTTTGCTAAGATTGAATAATTCCTTCTAGAAAATTCAAGTTACATTATTTGAAACCTTACTCCAAAATGTCAAAAGCGCCTAAATCTTTGTGAATTACATGCAAACTAGAAAATTAGAGAAAATTATGAAATTATTCACAAAACAAACTATCCAAATCTCATGTCTTTAACATTTGTCTACCTTCACAGACTCCATACTAATCAAAATTCATCAAAACTCCCCACAAAGGACTCTAATTTGAGAACACTAGCATCAACCCAAAACAAATTATCCACATAATTAACAAGTACTATTGCCCAAAAATTCCAATTTTCTCAAGATTCATTGGGGAAAAACCCTAAAATTCCCTCTAAAAACCGAAATCTCGATTTGTTACCTTCCTCTTGAGATCTTGCAGCCTTGAAACCAACGAAGTGAGAATCAAAACCGTAGTTGTTGAAAATACTTAGCTCAGAACGCGTTCGAACTAGGGCACAATGTACAATGCTCAACCTAAATGCCAAATCGTGAGAGACTATGCAATCCCCGGCTTCAATTACGGCTTATGGGTGTGGATTAGGGTTTTGATCAAGCTTGGAGTGATCAAATTGGGGCTGAAATGAGGAAATCCTCTTTCTTAGATTTTGGCGGGAGACAGAAAAGAGAGAGGGAGCCGAAGGGTTTTGGGAATCTATCTACCTATCACTATACAGTAGTAGTTGCCTCTTGAATCTATCACTATATAGCAGTAGTTGGCTCCGAGCCACCTCTATTGCATTTATTTGACACGTGGCAGTTTATCTGATTTTCGGTTTAATTCCTCCTCCTTTTTTTTTCCCTTTCCTTTTCACTTTTAAGTTAAAATTCCCATCACTTTCCCAAAGCGTCCGTTCCGTTCATACCTTTAGGCGTCAAAATCTCCCATCCAAAGCGGTGCTCTCCGAGGAGGAGAACGCTTCTTTTCTCTCCAGTGAAAACCCCTTTCGCCTCTCCAACCCTCATAATTCATAACCCTTTCATCTTTCCACAGTTCTCTGCCTAAACCCCAAATCCAAGCCCTAACTTTTACAGCCCTGGGACCTTCTCCCCTCTGCCGCCTCCACAGGTGCAGCAATGGCTTATAACAAACTCAACCTTTTGCATATGCTGGTCACCAACAAGGTAATACCTGAAGCATTTTCCTTTTTGCATCTTTGTCTAAGGTTGGTCTTTTAATGGAGCACACATATAAATTTCTCCTGTATATGACCATATCAATTTTTCTTTCTTGCAAATGTTAGCCAAAATGACTGAACTAGATGTGGTACTTGATTTGGCTATGGATGTGGATGCTGTAAGTTTTAACTTCTAGAGTAGACATTTTGTGCTTATAACAAACTCAACCTTTTGCTAGGACTTTTGTTTTAAAAATATAAGTGCATGTAGGATAATTACGTTTTAGGATGTTGTTCATTTTTCATAAGCAAAAAATTGGGTACTCTATAACCTCATAAATTATGCTCTTATATACATTAATAAGTTCAAGTATAAATTTTATATTTTTCACAATATCCTGAGTTTTTAAATTTTAAAAATAGTTAGTTTTGAGGTAGAAATTTCAATTTTGAATTAATCTTTTGTTTAAATTGATAACTTTCTAAGGCATTTTTATGTATTTTTAGATCATTGCAATGCACAGAGAGCCTTTAACTAGGAAAATATATGACTAGTTTTGAGGTATAAATTTCAAATTTGAATTAATCTTTTGTGTAAATTGAGAACTTTCTAAGGCATTTTTATTAATATTTTTAGATCATTGCAATGCAGGAAAGCCTTTAACTAGGAAAATATATTACCCAAGAGAAACAAGCCTCTCTCGGTTTGCAATGATACGAGACTTCTCATTTATTGTATCAGAAATTTTGACATCTTACATTAGCTACACCATGTAGTGCATTAGATTGCTTATCAAAATGGAGGATATAAATTTTTTTGTATAGTTACTTCTGAGCAAATGCTAATTTCACATACATCAAAATGTGTGTATGGTACATATACAAAGTATTCAAGAAAAGGTAACATATTGATGGGAGACATGTTTTAAAGCGTCTATGCTTCATATTCCTAGTTTATAAATATAGAGATAGTTGGATTAGTTCAACATAATAAATCTCAGTGTCTTTCGGTTTGAGTGCACATTACTCACTTCTTTACCTTCGTATAGGCATGGCAATTATGCCCCATGCCCAACTGCCGGCCCAGCCCGCCCACCATTTTGCCCGCCTAGCCAGTCCACCATTCTGCCCGCCCATAACCCACCCATTTAGTTAAATGGATTGAAAAGAAAATAAATGGGCACTTAATGGGCGGGCATTGCGCCCGCCCATAAATCCGCCCAAGCATAAACCCATTTCATCTCTCTCTCTCTCTCTCTCTCTCCACTGAAACCCTAATACCCCTCTCAACAAACCCTAATCCCTCTCTTCAGAGTTTTGCCCTAATCTCTCCCTTTCTCACTCGCCATCTCTACCCTCGCAAGCTCATAGTCTCTTGCTGACTCTCCCTTTTTTGTGCCTCTTCATCTCGTGACCTCGTCTCCTTAGCAAGCTCGAATCTCTTGCAGAGAATCCATTAATGAGGGAGATTAAGGTGAGATTTTCAATCATGAATTTGATTAGGTTGAATTTATCAATTCTTTTTAGGTTTTTTTTTCTATTTCGATTTGTGAAAACAATTGGGGACGATTTGATTTAGAACATCGTTCTAATCACCATATTTATTTTGGGCGGTCGGAATCAGTGAAATGAAGGTGAAATTTTGTGGTTAATTTGGTTAATTCATCAAACCCCAATAAAATTTTGATTTTATTGTTAGATTTCATTTTAAAGTGTGGCATTCATTGTCTGATCTGTCAAATTTCAATTTTTCTTCTGTTTTTTGGTTTGGAAATCTGAGGTAATTGCAGCATATTGTAACTGATTGATTTTAAAATATATTACTTGACCCATGCGTTTTTGTGTTCAAACTTCATGCTCAAGTTTTGAATTGGATGGATTAGTAAGTGCATGTTGGAAGGCTACGTACACTTTGAAGTTTGAAGTACAGTCTTATAACGTAGAAATTAATTTGAGAATCTAAACTTCTTTGATATGTCATGAAAATGATAAGATTACACTAATTAAAAAGTGTGTATCAATTGCTAATAGTCAAAATAAAAGCCAAGGCTTGGTTGTTAGATTACTACTTTTTTTTCTTTATGATGTAGAAAGAGAAAGATGAAAGCTTATCTAAGATTTCGACCAATTGCATAGAGGTCCCTGATTATTAGAATGCAGAATTTGCATTTGTAATTTCAGATTGACAATAGATTCAAGGTGACATGATTGAAAATTCACTGACCATACCCTAAAAATAATAACTGGATCATAAATTTTATTGGATTAGGATCTTATTCATCTTTTGTCATATCATCTGCACAAATCATGGGGCTATTGATTTCCTTATATTATTTAGTTGGTGGTTATGTGAATTCATTGGTTATCTTTCAGTGTTAAAGAACTAGGCGTAGATAGTTCCGTGTTAAGTTTTAGTTCTAGTTCTAAGCAGTTGAAATTCATGCATGCCCTTTTGGTTTTTAGGCAGTAGGGCTTGTCCTCGCAGTGATGTAGTTATGGGCCTTGTGCATGCAGTGTCTTTAAGGGCATGATATTGCCATTTATGTTGCTATGGGATGCTTAATTTGTGCTCATGTAATTTTAAAGCTTGATTTAAGGATCGGTCTAACTGTCTTAAGTGATATTACTGAGCTTTGTTATCTGAAAATCATCATTTCAAAACTACTTCTACTACACCGTTTTAAATAAATTTGCCAAGATTTCTCTGAAATATCTAGCAGTGAGACCTCTAGCAGGTTTTGCTAGTTTAATTCTTTGTTTATCGCCATGATATCAACCGTTTCCCATGCATTTATATGCATTCTATTCCTTGCAAATGGACACTTGAGTATGCCATTTATCTTTGTTTCATTAGTAAACTAAGTGGCAGTGCTTGCTTTCTCAGTTGTAAGCATGTGACTAATTCAATCTGATAAGCGAGCACTAATAAACTGTTTGATGTAGGGAAGTGATCCTTGTTTTTTCCCCTTCCAAATATTAATATGAGTACTGCCTACTTGCAAAATTGCACTGATCACTGTATTCATAGGAAAAATAGGCAATGCTTGTTTAGTTGTTCATATCCATTTGCAAATATTATACCTCACATTGAACCATGTTCCTATTTTTCTTACTTGTTGATTAATGCATAAATTAGTTAACACATATATCATAATATCCTCTAATATTTTTACTTACCAATTAATGCAGATGAGGAATACTTTAGTAAAGGTAAAACTATTTTACAATGATATGCTATTTCATTGTAATTGCAGTTTGAGATTCTGCATTTAGTATTCAGTTGGTATTTTTAAAAAAGATTTTAGGACTTTTTGGTATTTTTACGTAGAAACTAGGAAATAAGTTTTATGCCTTACCATCAATGCTCAACGAGTAAAATTTTGAGTAAGTAACGTCCTGTGGGAGCTTTGGCCTTCTAATGTTTTATTATACTGGAATGGATTTGAAAGAGGCATAAATCTATTTTCATTAGGAGAGATAAACTGTTGGGACACGTTTGAATGAGTTGCCCCCAAATTGCAAAGCTTGAATTCATAATATATTGCTGATAAGTAATCTTTGTTTGCTTTGTTTATTCAACTAGAAATACTTTATCTATGTTGGATACAACGGAAGATAAGCTAGACAACCCAAGGAATTTAGTTAAATAAAACTGATTAATTGATGGTTTTTAGAGGAGATGCAGAGCTGCTGCTCCTGCACTCTGCAATTCTGGTTTTGAGCTTCTTTTCTCTTGATTTTCTTAATTACAATGTTCAGCCACTACCTGGTTTATAAAGCAGTACATAGATAATTCTAGAGATCACAATAAATAAGTTTTTCATCTCCCAAGGACTTGGGAATACAAAGAGTCTCCTGCTGAAGTAATCATGCAATGAACTAGCATCTAGAAAGTAGAATAAATGCCTAGAAAATTACCAATTACCTTTTCAACACCCCCTCTTAATTTGTAATTTTCAGCTGCTCCATAAATTTGTCCATCTTCACTTGAGTGACTGGTTTTGTGAGGATGTCAGCTGGTTGCTCAAATGTATTGACAAATTCCATGCAGATTTCTCCTTTGCTAACCAAATCACGAATGAAGTGATGCCTGAGTTCGACGTGCTTGTTTCTAGCATGAAAGATAGGGTTCTTGGTCATGGCTATGGCTGACATGTTGTCACAATAAATGACTGTTGGTCCTTCTTGCTTCTGTTGAAAATCTGAAAGTAATCTTCCTTTCCCAAAGACGTCTTGGAGAGCTCGTGTTTCCTTGGAGCTTGTGCACACTAATATTTAGGGGCCAACAAGAACTCCATCATGCAACAATAAGAGATACTTCCTTCTCTTCGTTGATGATTACACAAGAATAATGTGGATTTATTTCCTTGAACAGAAATTAGAGGCTTTCACTTTCTTTCTTGAGTTTAGAGCTCTTGTAGAAAGGCAAAGTGGTTATCCAATGAAGACCCTCAGGACCGATCGTGGCAGTGACTTTATTTCCAAGCCATTCATGAATTACTGCAAAGAAAAAGGCATTCAAAGGCAACTGATTATTCGTCATTCTCCTCAACAGAATGACGTAGCCGAAAGAAAGAACATGACCATTGTTGCAATGGCAAGAAGCATGCTTAAAGGCAAGGGACTTCTAATACTTTATGGGCTGAAGCACTGAATATTGCTGTGTATATTCTTAATTGTTCTCCTACTAAAACAGTCCGAAATAGAACACCATTTGAAGCATAGAACAATTGCAAACTAGTTGTGAACCAGCTAAAAGTTTTTGGCAGCATTGCTTATGCCCTGACTAGTTCTCAAGACAAGGAGAAAATTGATAAGAAAGGGGAGAAATTCATCTTCATTGGCTACAGCGATGAGTCCAAGGGTTACCGCCTTTTTAATCCAAATACAAATCAGTTGCTAGTGTCTAGAGATGTTGTGTTTGATGAAATGGCATCATGGAACTGGGAGAAGTCTTCTTTAAAGCATGAAGGCTACATACTTGAAGAGCCAACAAAAGTTTCTGTGGAAGCAAATACAGCATCGGCAACAAGTCCAACTCAAAGTTCAGACTCAAGCTCGTCAAGTCCTCCATTTACTTTACGAAGGTCACAAAGAACTCGCAGACCACCGGACAGATTTGGAGACTTTCAAAGTTATTAAGCAAAAGTTGAACAACCATGTGAGTTGGCTAGCCCGCATGTCCCAGGATCGAAACCTGGCTCTGATACCAAATTTGTTGGATACAACGGAAGATAAGCAGGACAACCCAGGGAATTTAGTTAAATAAAACTGATTTATTGATGGTTTTTAGAGGAGATATAAAGCTGCTGCTCCTGTACTGTATAATTCTGGTTTTGCGCTTCTTTTCTCTTGATTTTCTTGATTATAATGTGCTGCTCCTGCACTGTATAATTCTGGTTTTGAGCTTCTTTTCTCTTGATTTTCTAGATTATAATGTTCAGCCACTACCTGGTTTATAAAGCAGTACATAGATAATTCTAGAGATCACAATAAATAAGTTTTTCATCTCCCAAAGACTTGGGAATACCAAGAGCCGCCTGCTGAATTAATTATGCAATGAACGAGCTTCTAGAGAGTAGAATAAATGCCTAGAAAATTACAAACTACTTTTTCAACAATCTAACACATCACTTGTTGGATTAGCTTTATTTATGGACGCATACAATATGTCATTAATTTCTGTGGTCTAATCTAAGAACGCCATAAATATTGTCATTGGGTAATGCTAAATATAATTTTTGTAAGTACTACTTTGGCACTAATTTTCAACAATCTAACGCATCACTTGTTAGATTAGCATGTAGCATTACTCCTAATCTTTTGTTTTTTACTTTTTGGATCAACAATAACAACAACAAAGATTTTATCGCAAATGTGTGGGGTTGACTACATGAATCCTCTTCATCCATTCCGTTCTATTTTGGGCTATCTGCTCCGTTAACTATTATCATATCCTTCTTAATTCCTTCCAATCAAGTTCTCTTCGGTCTACATCTGGATCCTTTTGCCCCATCAACTATTATGTTATTGTTTTGTCTAACCGGTATACTAAGAGACTTTCGTTATACATGGTCAAACCACCTTAATTGATTCTCTCTCATTTTATCTTCAATAGGAGCAACCTCTAAAATATTATGCATGCACTTATTTCTTATCCTATCTTTTTGTGTATATCCACAAGACCATCGTAATATTTTCATTTCTACTACACACATTTTTACACATGTTTTTAATTGCCCAATATTCTAATTCATAAAATATTGTTGGTCTTATATTTGTCCTATAGAATTTTTCTTTTTAGTCTCATAGGTATTTTACAAATGATAAGACTCAAAATCATTCCTCTATTTTAACCATCCCGATTTGATTCGATGGACATCATCCTCAATCTTACAATCATGACAAATGGTTGATCTGGATATGGCCCGACTACTTTTAGTCATTTCTTGATCAAAATATGTACTACATGCTCTTTTCTCTTTTTAGTTTTACTAAAATGTATTATATGTATTCTACTTTTGTTCTACTAATTCTAAAATCTTTAGCTTTGAGAGTTTATCTCCACTTTTCTACTTTAGAAATTAGACATTTCTTAGTCTCGTCAACTAATTCTTTATGATCGACAAATAGCACACCATGAGACTTCATCCGAATATGTCAAGTAAGCTGGTCCATAATCAATGCAAAAGATAAAGGCTAAAGGTTGACCCTTAATGTAAACCTATAGTAATAGGAAGCGGTTCGGTCTCTTTCTCCTTTATTTATTCTTACTTTAGTGGTTACTTTGTCATACATATATTTTTAAAATAAAATCATATATATATTTAACGATTTAATCACATCAATATATATATATACTAGATATGGTTTTCTTTTCTAAAACCCACATATTAACTCTCTAGGCACTCTAATGTATATTTTTTCAGATCAATGAAAATCATATGTAGACCTTTCTCTTCTCGCTAGATCTTTCCATCAACCTTCTTAATATATAAATATGTTATTGACCACCCGGGTCTGAAACCAAATTAGTTTTCAGATACACTTCTCTCCTTTTTTAGTCTTTGCTCAATCATTTGTTCCCATTGTTTCATAGTATGACTCATGAGTTTAATATCATAATTATTTGAATAATTTTGTATATCTCCTTTATTATTATATATCAGTATAAAAGTGTCAACTCCACTCATTGGACATTCTCTGTCTCAATAATCTTATTAAATAATTTAGTTAAGCATCCTAAGCTTATATCTCCAAGAAATTTTTAAGTTTCAATAAGGATATCGTCGAGTCCTACTGCTCTTTGTATTTCATTTTCTTTAGAGCATCTTTAGCCTCACTAATCCTAATTTTCAATAATATCTATAGTATCTATCACGCCTTGTATATTCAAATTCTCTATGTTGCTTATGAAAGGACCTAGTCATTATACTAAAACTCGAAGTTGTAATGAGAGTTGAGAGTTATATTTTTATATTCTAACATGTCCCAGGTGGAGCACTCTTTTATGAGTCGAATCTTGGATTCAAGCAAAGATGTTAATTTTAGAAAAATTTATTTTAAATTCATGGTGGCGGGATTTGAACTTGAGTTCGATACCATGGGAAAGGACCTAACCATTACCTCAAAACACCAAAGATGTGGTCAGGGGTTGAGAGTTATATTTTTATATTCTAGCATAGTTTTTCCCACCTCTTTAACTCTTTCCTTCCACGCACAAGCTAGAGCTAATAAGTGTTAAACAACGTAAGAGTCTCTTTCACTGGTTGTTTATCACTCTTCAGTACTTTACCATGAACCCCATTGTTCAATTGCTCCAAAGTTATAGAGACTTTGCTCTCATTAGCATTAAATATTGCGTTCAATACTCCATTTTGTTACCTCCTTTCCAATAATATTAGAAGCCCCATTTTGCACCATAAACTCATTAGTGTTAGAAGGATCTTTCGCTTCTTTCTTAACCCGCTTAGGTTTATATCTCTTCGAGGACTCTCATCATTCTCAATTTTCTTATTCAAAGCATAGCATGGCCTCTCCTTCCCCAAGGTTACAAAAGCTCTAGGCACGACACAAGGCCTAGAGCATAGGCACTAAGCGGGGTCTAGGTGGTTTTCCTATTTTATTTTTAGTTATAATAATTGATAATAAATTCCAATGCCAATGGTATGGAAAGTGCTAGGCACAACTAGCTCAAAGCGACATCTAGGTGATTTTTTTTTGTTCAGTGGTGGTGGTGGAGGTTTTACTAAAGGTCGGAAGCTTGATTGGGCGGCGTGTTCGTAGTTGGAGTAGCTTGGAGGAGTTAGGAGGAGATTGCATAATGCGGTAACAATTAGGACAAGACCTAAGTGGATCCACAAAAATGGTCCCGCTCCCTAGCTCCCAAGACCTATCAGGGCAACCTAGATCTTGCTTAGACCTAGGTGCCTAGGCCGACGAGTCCAATGACTAGCTTTCTATAACCTTGGAGGAATGGGGAAGAAGAGCTCATAATGTTCTTTGAATAAGATCTAGAACAGCGAGATTCCTTGAAAAAGACAAACTTAAGCGGGTTATGAAAGAAATGAAAGATTCTTCTAAGGGTGTGTTTGTTTCAAAAATGAAGTTGGAAAGGAGTGGAAAGCAAGCATTCTTTGTCGGTAAAAACAATTTTTAGATCAAACACTTCCCTTTTTGTGTTTGTTTCAAAAAAAGAGGAAAAATTTTCCTACAAAGAGAAAAATTTGGGAATGTGAAGGAAAAATTCCTGCCTTGAGGAATTGGGGGCGGTCGGTGGAAGCGGGCTTGTGAAATAATAAAAAGGATGATTTGACACAAAACCGATAGCTTCTGTGGTCTTCGAGCTCAGCACCACCATCCCTCCTCTCTTTCTCTTTTTTATTCTCGAGAGGCAAAAACCTACTTTCTTTCTGCCTCTCGATGACATCTCAAAAAGTTGAGAAAAATCTAGCGATCCTTCAAGATCCTTCGATCCCTCTCCTCTTGCACCTCATGTTAAGATCCGGGAAAAACCTAGGTCTCGACATCTTCCTAAAGATCTCTCATTTCAGGCGTTCGGATCTGAGCTTTCTCAGACCACAGTGGTTCCTAGAGTTGAAATCAAAGAAAAGAAGGTAAAAATTCAATTTGTTTATGCAAAATTGAATTTTTTTTTCAAATACTATAACTTAGCTGCATGTTGTGATTGTTTAATTAAAGTATACTATTGTTCAATTTCATCTTTGAAATATTGTCGAATTTTTCTAGATTAGCAACTTCTTGTTGATTTGCTATTGAAAATTTGTTGTCTTTTCTTTATTTATCATAATCTCTTAAAATTTCTTGAAATTTTTCATATATCGATGATCCTTCATATGTGGGTAATTTTATTGTTGGGATAAAAATCAAGTCCATGAGTGCTCACAATTTCTTGCCTATAAATTACTTGCCTATTGAAAATTTGATTGCCACAAGTTCTTGTATTTTCATAATGATCAATGTTTGATTCAAAAAATAGCTAAGAAATTTGTATCTGAAATTTTGGAATGATCATATATTTCATTGTGTGATGCTCTCGGTTTACCACATGATCACGATTCTCATGCCTATAGGTCTACACACTTGGCTTGTGCTAATGTTGATAGTGATTTGTTTTATTTTCTACACTGTGGTTATCATGATTACAAGTCCATATTGCTCTCGCCATGCGATTACTTCATAATTATATTGTAATAGAGGATCCCAAGGATGACTTCCTTAATGAGACTGTGGATGATGAAGATTATGATGGTGAATTAGCAAATGAGGATGGAGAAAACTTAGTAGACTTTAGTCAATCACAGACTCAAAGAGCAAATAAATTCAAGAAATGAATGGAAAGCTCGTAGGGATCAAATTATTTGGGAAATATGGGTAGATTATTGTGCTCGGCATCATGCGGGTGACACCTTTGCTGAAATAGACTAATTATATGTTGTATAATTATGAGTGTTTTAATTTGTCCGAGACTTGTACTACTTTGATACTCTTCGTGGATGTGTTGTATAATTATGTGTGTTTTATGAATGTGGTAGTTGATGGATTTTACTTGCATTGTGATAATATGATTTACTTTTTCCTAAATATATGTTTGGTTTAAATGCATTTTATAGGTATGGTGATGGTGTAAAAAGCTTGATGCCAACAAATCAATGACTCCTTCACCATCTAGTGAAAGGATCCAATCGTGTAACATGGGGTTTATGCCTTTTCCAAACTCAGCCGCACCCTACCGATTTTGGAGGTTATGAAGGGAATTATTTTCTGTATCCAGACCTCAAATGAGCTACATGAACATGCTCAATAGCCCTAGCCTTTACCTCCACTGGTCATAGTTCACAAGGAAGTTCTACCACCTTCATTTGAGGAGAATGTCCCTGTTCGATCTTACGAGGAACAAAGAGGGCTTTCATAGAGGAAGTGGAAGAAATTAAATTCTCCCACAAAAAAAAAAGAAAAGGGCTACTAAGAAAAGAAGAACATCAAGCAATGATATACGATATGGGTTCAAAGGGCTCGGGTAATAAGAAATTAGAACCTCATCATGATGATGTGCTCATTCCTATCTTGCAAAGTTGGCCAAGGATGAGTTCAAACCCGATAAAATTTCAAACAAACGACTTTTAGCATGGTCTGTGCTCATATTAATAACAAATGCAATCGACTTGATGAAAAAATGTTATTAATCGCATGAAGAGCTTGAAGAAATAATTTTATGCGATGCAAGCTTGTGCTAATATGAGTGGTCTTTGGATGGGACAATGAGACCAAATCCATTCCATTGGATGGAGTTTCATATGATTGGTGCGAGAAGATTATTAGTCTCGTTTTTTGCACTTTCATTTTTTTTGCACTTTTATTTTTCCTTACTTCATCGTATCTAATTCTAGACATATATGATGCTTTCTTATGTATGGTCAAACCACCTTAATCGATTCTCTCTCATTTTATCTTCAATAGGAGCAACCTCTAAAATATTATGCATGCACTTATTTCTTATCCTATCTTTTTGTGTATATCCACAAGACCATCGTAATATTTTCATTTCTACTACACACATTTTTTACACATGTTTTTTAATTGCCCAATATTCTAATTCATAAAATATTGTTGGTCTTATATTTGTCCTATAGAATTTTTCTTTTTAGTCTCATAGGTATTTTACAAACTGATAAGACTCAAAAATCATTCCTCTATTTTAACCATCCCGATTTGATTCGATGGACATCATCCTCAATCTTACAATCATGACAAATGGTTGATCCTGGATAACGAAACTGACTACTTTTAGTCATTTCTTGATCAAAATATGTACTACATGCTCTTTTCTCTTTTTAGTTTTACTAAAAATGTATTATATGTATTCTACTTTTGTTCTACTAATTCTAAAATCTTTAGCTTTGAGAGTTTATCTCCACTTTTCTACTTTAGAAATTAGACATTTCTTAGTCTCGTCAACTAATTCTTTATGATCAGCAAATAGCACACCATGAGACTTCATCCGAATATGTCAAGTAAGCTGGTCCATAATCAATGCAAAAAGATAAAGGCTAAAGGTTGACCCTTAATGTAAACCTATAGTAACAGGAAGCGGTTCGGTCTCTTTCTCCTTTATTTATTCTTACTTTAGTGGTTACTTTGTCATACATATATTTTTAAAATAAAATCATATATATATATATATATATATATATATATATATATATATATATATATATATATATATATATATATATATATATATATATATATATATATATATATATATATATATATATATATATATATATATATATATATATATATATATATATATATATATATATATATATATATATATATATATATATATATATATATATATATATATATATATATATATATATATATATATATATATATATATATATATATATATATATATATATATATATATATATATATATATATATATATATATATATATATATATATATATATATATATATATATATATATATATATATATATATATATATATATATATATATATATATATATATATATATATATATATATATATATATATATATATATATATATATATATATATATATATATATATATATATATATATATATATATATATATATATATATATATATATATATATATATATATATATATATATATATATATATATATATATATATATATATATATATATATATATATATATATATATATATATATATATATATATATATATATATATATATATATATATATATATATATATATATATATATATATATATATATATATATATATATATATATATATATATATATATATATATATATATATATATATATATATATATATATATATATATATATATATATATATATATATATATATATATATATATATATATATATATATATATATATATATATATATATATATATATATATATATATATATATATATATATATACTAGATATGGTTTTCTTTTCTAAAACCCACATATTAACTCTCTAGGCACTCTAATGTATATTTTTCGGATCAATGAAAATCATATGTAGACCTTTCTCTTCTCGCTAGATCTTTCCATCAACCTTCTTAATATATAAATATGTTATTGACCACGAGTGCGAAACCAAATTAGTTTTCGAGATACACTTCTCTCCTTTTTTAGTCTTTGCTCAATCATTTGTTCCCATTGTTTCATAGTATGACTCATGAGTTTAATATCATAATTATTTGAATAATTTCAGATATCTCCTTTATTATTATATATCGGTATAAAAGTGTCAACTCCACTCATTGGACATTCTCGTCTCAATAATCTTATTAAATAATTTAGTTAAGCATCCTAAGCTTATATCTCCAAGAAATTTTAAGTTTCAATAAGGATATCGTCGAGTCCTCTTGCTCTTTGTATTTCATTTTCTTTAGAGCATCTTTAGCCTCACTAATCCTAATTTTCAATAATATCTATAGTATCTATCACGCCTTGTATATTCAAATTCTCTATGTTGCTTATGAAAGGACCTAGTCATTATACTAAAACTCCGAAGTTGTAATGAGAGTTGAGAGTTATATTTTTATATTCTAACATGTCCCCACAGGTAGAGCACTCTTTTTATGAGTCGAATACTGGATTCAAGCAAAGATGTTAATTTTTAGAAAAATTTATTTTAAATTCATGGTGGCGGGATTTGAACTTGAGTTACTGATACCATGGGAAAGGACCTAACCATTACCTCAAAACACCAAAGATGTGGTCAGGGTTGAGAGTTATATTTTTATATTCTAGCATAGTTTTTTTCCCACCTCTTTAACTCTTTCCCTTCCACCTGCACAAGCTAGAGCTAATAAGTGTTAAACAACGTAAGAGTCTCTTTCACTGGTTGTTTATCACTCTTCACGTACTTTACCATGAACCCCATTGTTCAATTGCTCCAAAGTTATAGAGACTTTGCTCTCATTAGCATTAAATATTGCGTTCAATACTCCATTTTCTGTTACCTCCTTTCCAATAATATTAGAAGCCCCATTTTGCACCATAAACTCATTAGTGTTAGAAGGATCTTTCGCTTCTTTCTTAACCCGCTTAGGTTTATATCTCTTTCGAGGACTCTCATCATTCTCAATTTTCTTATTCAAAGCATAGCATGGCCTCTCCTTCCCCAAGGTTACAAAAGCTCTAGGCACGACACAAGGCCTAGAGCATAGGCACTAAGCGGGGTCTAGGTGGTTTTCCTATTTTATTTTTAGTTATAATAATTGATAATAAATTCCAATGCCAATGGTATGGAAAGTGCTAGGCACAACTAGCTCAAAGCGACATCTAGGTGATTTTTTTTTGTTCAGTGGTGGTGGTGGAGGTTTTACTAAAGGTCGGAAGCTTGATTGGGCGGCGTGTTCGTAGTTGGAGTAGCTTGGAGGAGTTAGGAGGAGATTGCATAATCGGTAACAATTAGGACAAGACCTAAGTGGATCCACAAAAATGGTCCCGCTCCCTAGCTCCCAAGACCTATCAGGGCAACCTAGATCTTGCTTAGACCTAGGTGCCTAGGCCGACGAGTCCAATGACTAGCTTTCTATAACCTTGGAGGAATGGGGAAGAAGAGCTCATAATGTTCTTTGAATAAGATCTAGAACAGCGAGATTCCTTGAAAAAGACAAACTTAAGCGGGTTATGAAAGAAATGAAAGATTCTTCTAAGGGTGTGTTTGTTTCAAAAATGAAGTTGGAAAGGAGTGGAAAGCAAGCATTCTTTGTCGGTAAAAACAATTTTTAGATCAAACACTTCCCTTTTGTGTTTGTTTCAAAAAAAGGAAAAATTTTCCTACAAAGAGAAAAATTTGGGAATGTGAAGGAAAAATTCCTGCCTTGAGGAATTGGGGGCGGTCGGTGGAAGCGGGCTTGTGAAATAATAAGGATGATTTGACACAAAACCGATAGCTTCTGTGGTCTTCGAGCTCAGCACCACCATCCCTCCTCTCTTTCTCTCTTTTTTATTCTCGAGAGGCAAAAACCTACTTTCTTTCTGCCTCTCGATGACATCTCAAAAAGTTGAGAAAAAATCTAGCGATCCTTCAAGATCCTTCGATCCCTCTCCTCTTGCACCTCATGTTAAGATCCGGGAAAAACCTAGGTCTCGACATCTTCCTAAAGATCTCTCATTTCAGGCGTTCGGATCTGAGCTTTCTCAGACCACAGTGGTTCCTAGAGTTGAAATCAAAGAAAAAAGAGGTAAAATTCAATTTGTTTATGCAAAATTGAATTTTTTTTTCAAATACTATAACTTAGCTGCATGTTGTGATTGTTTAATTAAAGTATACTATTGTTCAATTTCATCTTTGAAATATTGTCGAATTTTTCTAGATTAGCAACTTCTTGTTGATTTGCTATTGAAATTTGTTGTCTTTTCTTTATTTATCATAATCTCTTAAAATTTCTTGAAATTTTTCATATATCGATGATCCTTCATATGTGGGTAATTTTATTGTTGGGATAAAAATCAAGTCCATGAGTGCTCACAATTTCTTGCCTATAAATTACTTGCCTATTGAAAATTTGATTGCCACAAGTTCTTGTATTTTCATAATGATCAATGTTTGATTCAAAAAATAGCTAAGAAATTTGTATCGAAATTTTGGAATGATCATATATTTCATTGTGTGATGCTCTCGGTTTACCACATGATCACGATTCTCATGCCTATAGGTCTACACACTTGGCTTGTGCTAATGTTGATAGTGATTTGTTTATTTTCTACTCTGTGGTTATCATGATTACAAGTCCATATTGCTCTCGCCATGCGATTACTTCATAATTATATTGTAATAGAGGATCCCAAGGATGACTTCCTTAATGAGATGGATGATGAAGATTATGATGGTGAATTAGCAAATGAGGATGGAGAAAACTTAGTAGACTTTAGTCAATCACAGACTCAAAGAGCAAATAAATTCAAGAAATGAATGGAAAGCTCGTGGGATCAAATTATTTGGGAAATATGGGTAGATTATTGTGCTCGGCATCATGCGGGTGACACCTTTGCTGAAATAGACTAATTATATGTTGTATAATTATGAGTGTTTTAATTTGTCCGAGACTTGTACTACTTTGATACTCTTCGTGGATGTGTTGTATAATTATGTGTGTTTTATGAATGTGGTAGTTGATGGATTTTACTTGCATTGTGATAATATGATTTACTTTTTCCTAAATATATGTTTGGTTTAAATGCATTTTATAGGTATGGTGATGGTGTAAAAAGCTTGATGCCAACAAATCAATGACTCCTTCACCATCTAGTGAAAGGATCCAATCGTGTAACATGGGGTTTATGCCTTTTCCAAACTCAGCCGCACCCTACCGATTTTGGAGGTTATGAAGGGAATTATTTTCTGTATCCAGACCTCAAATGAGCTACATGAACATGCTCAATAGCCCTAGCCTTTACCTCCACTGGTCATAGTTCACAAGGAAGTTCTACCACCTTCATTTGAGGAGAATGTCCCTGTTCGATCTTACGAGGAACAAAGAGGGCTTTCATAGAGGAAGTGGAAGAAATTAAATTCTCCCACAAAAAAAAAGAAAAAGGCTACTAAGAAAAGAAGAACATCAAGCAATGATATACGATATGGGTTCAAAGGGCTCGTGTAATAAGAAATTAGAACCTCATCATGATGATGTGCTCATTCCCTATCTTGCAAAGTTGGCCAAGGATGAGTTCAAACCCGATAAAATTTCAAACAAAGCGACTTTTAGCATGGTCTGTGCTCATATTAATAACAAATGCAATCGACTTGATGAAAAAATGTTATTAATCGCATGAAGAGCTTGAAGAAATAATTTTATCGATGCAAGCTTGTGCTAATATGAGTGGTCTTTGGATGGGACAATGAGACCAAATCCATTCCATTGGATGGAGTTTCATATGATTGGTGCGAGAAGATTATTAGTCTCGTTTTTTACTTTCATTTTTTTTGCACTTTTATTTTTCCTTACTTCATCCGTATCTAATTCTAGACATATATGATGCTTTCTTATGTATGCAGTAACAAAGCTTCTAATTCTAAGCTGAAAGATTATTTCAACAAGCCTCAGTACAATATGAGAATCTACAAATTATCGTAGGGGATGATAAAGCAAAAGCGGATTTAACTTCAGATATATTTTCTAGTTTTGGGTCTAGTAAATCCATCCATAATTCAGATGAAGAGGAATTTCCTACACCTAGTTTAGGGAAACATGCTATATCTTGATGATGATCAATTTGAACATGTCACTTTCACACCCGCAACCTACTAACTTCAAGTCAGCAGGTGGTGCTAACACTAGCATTAAACCAAAATGCAAGAAGAAGGTTGCTAAATCAAATGAAGATATTGACATCATTAGTAAGTTCTTAGAGAAAGTGAATTCGTGTCTTACTCAATTCAACATGCCCATATGATTCACCGGGCCAGAAGCTATCTCAAGGTTATACAATCACATAAAGATGCATATAGTGAATTGGTTCTTGACAAGTTATATGATAAACTTTTAGATATGAGAATGAGGCAAGGTACTTCATAGGTAAATCGTGAAGAGTCATCTAGGTATCTTGCTACGTTAGTGAAGGATAATGGTGGATGTTGAAGGCATCGATCCACATAGAAGTGATTTGCTTTTGGTTGATACTTTTGATTTTTGGGTGCTTTACATGTCTAACCATTACATGTTTATATTTGCACTGAGATGCTAACCTCTGATTACTTTTTGACACTTTAATATGCCTACGGACAAATATAATTGAGGCATAATTTTATTGTTTATGGTGGTTTGTAATATAATTAGTACAAATGGTCTGCTACGGTTGTGTAGCATAGCTAAAGCTTGAGCTCATATCTATTGAACTCATATTTCATGTGAATTATGTTGCTCTAATGCTCAGTTTAGTTGGTACTCAATTGTATTTACATGGTTGTGTTTAATTTCATGCGAGGATTGTGTTTTTGCAATCAATATATGATGTGAGCAAGGCCTCTTACATGAGACAAATTTATTTTAAATTCATGGTGGCGGGATTTGAACTTGAGTTACTGATACCATGGGAAAGGACCTAACCATTACCTCAAAACACCAAAGATGTGGTCAGGGTTGAGAGTTATATTTTTATATTCTAGCATAGTTTTTTTCCCACCTCTTTAACTCTTTCCCTTCCACCTGCACAAGCTAGAGCTAATAAGTGTTAAACAACGTAAGAGTCTCTTTCACTGGTTGTTTATCACTCTTCACAGGTACTTTACCATGAACCCCATTGTTCAATTGCTCCAAAGTTATAGAGACTTTGCTCTCATTAGCATTAAATATTGCGTTCAATACTCCATTTTCTGTTACCTCCTTTCCAATAATATTAGAAGCCCCATTTTGCACCATAAACTCATTAGTGTTAGAAGGATCTTTCGCTTCTTTCTTAACCCGCTTAGGTTTATATCTCTTTCGAGGACTCTCATCATTCTCAATTTTCTTATTCAAAGCATAGCATGGCCTCTCCTTCCCCCAAGGTTACAAAAAGCTCTAGGCACCTGACACAAGGCCTAGAGCATAGGCACCTAGGCAGGTCTAGGTGGTTTTCCTATTTTATTTTTAGTTATAATAATTGATAATAAATTCCAATGCCAATGGTATGGAAAGTGCTAGGCACAACTAGCTCAACCCGACATCTAGGTGATTTTTTTGTTCAACTGGTGGTGGTGGAGGTTTTACTAAAGGTCGGAAACGGTGGACGACGTGTTCGTAGTTGGAGTAGCTTGGAGGAGTTAGGAGGAGATTGCATAATGCGGTAACAATTAGGACAAGACCTAAGTGGTGCAGTCCACAAAATGGTCCTCGCTCCCTTAGGCTCCCAAGACCTATCCAGCAACCTAGATCTTGCTTAGACCTAGGTGCCTAGGCCCGACCGAGTCCAATGACTAGCTTTCTATAACCTTGGAGGAATGGGGAAGAAGAGCTCATAATGTTCTTTGAATAAGATCTAGAACCATCGAGATTCCTTGAAAAAGACAAACTTAAGCGGGTTATGAAAGAAATGAAAGATTCTTCTAAGGGTGTGTTTGTTTCAAAAATGAAGTTGGAAAGGAGTGGAAAGCAAGCATTCTTTGTCGGTAAAACAATTTTTAGATCAAACACTTCCCTTTTTGTGTTTGTTTCAAAAAAAGAGGAAAAATTTTCCTACAAAGAGAGAAAAGCCGGGAATGTGAAGGGAAAAAATTCCGCCGGTTGGAATTGAGGCGAATCGGTGGAAACGGGCTTGTGAAATAATAAAAAGGATGATTTGACACAAAAACCGATAACGCTTCTCGTGGTCTTCGAGCTCGCGCCACCATTTCATCCCTCCCTCTCTTTCTCTTTTTTTTATTCTCGAGAGGCAAAAAAACCCTACTTTGCTGCTCTGCCTCTCTCGATGACATCTCAAAAAAAGTTGAGAAAAAAATCTAGCGATCCTTCAAGATCACTGCTGATCCCTCTCCCTCTTGCACCTCATGTTAAGATCCGGGGAAAAAACCCTAGGTCTCGACATCTTCCTAAAGATCTCTCATTTCCGGCGATTCATTTGTTGGGATCGAGCTTTCTCCAACCACAGTGGTTCCTGCAGTTGAAATCAAAGAAAAAAAGAAGGTAAAAATTCAATTTGTTTATGCAAAATTGAATTTTTTTTTCAAATAGCCTATAACTTAGCTGCATGTTGTGATTGTTTAATTAAAGTATACTATTGTTCAATTTCATCTTTGAAATATTATCGAATTTTTCTAGATTAGCAACTTCTTGTTGATTTGCTATTGAAATTTGTTGTCTTTTCTTTTATTTATCATAATCTCTTAAAATTTCTTGAAATTTTTCATATATCGATGATCCTTCATATGTGGGTAATTTTATTGTTGGGATAAAAATCAAGTCCATGAGTGCTCACAATTTCTTGCCTATAAATTACTTGCCTATTGAAAATTTGATTGCCACAAGTTCTTGTATTTTCATAATGATCAATGTTTGATTCAAAAAAATAGCTAAGAAATTTGTATCTGAAATTTTGGAATGATCATATATTTCATTGTGTGATGCTCTCGGTTTACCACATGATCACTTTCGATTCTCATGCCTATAGGTCTACACACTTGGCTTGTGCTAATGTTGATAGTGATTTGTTTATTTTCTACACTGTGGTTATCATGATTACAAGTCCATATTGCTCTCGCTTGTGCAGTACTTCATAATTATATTGTAATAGAGGATCCCAAGGATGACTTCCTTAATGAGACTGTGGATGATGAAGATTATGATGGTGAATTAGCAAATGAGGATGGAGAAAACTTAGTAGACTTTAGTCAATCACAGACTCAAAGAGAGCAAATAAATTCAAGAAATGAATGGAAAGCTCGTAGGGATCAAATTATTTGGGAAATATGGGTAGATTATTGTGCTCGGCATCATGCGGGTGACACCACTGAAACTGAAATAGACTAATTATATGTTGTATAATTATGAGTGTTTTAATTTGTCTGAGACTTGTACTACTTTGATACTCTTCGTGGATGTGTTGTATAATTATGTGTGTTTTATGAATGTGGTAGTTGATGGATTTTACTTGCATTGTGATAATATGATTTACTTTTTCCTAAATATATGTTTGGTTTAAATGCATTTTATAGGTATGGTGATGGTGTAAAAAGCTTGATGCCAACAAATCAATGACTCCTTCACCATCTAGTGAAAGGCCAATGCATTATAACATGGGGTTTATGCCTTTTCCAAACTCAGCACACCCTACTCAGTTTTGGAGGTTATGAAGGGAATTATTTTCTGTATCACGACCTCAAATGAGCTACATGAACATGCAATAGCCCTAGCCTTTACCTCCGGCGGTCATAGTTCACATGGAAGTTGTGGCGTTCTACCACCTTCATTTGACGAGTCACATTTCACGATCTTACAGGGAACAAAGAGGGCTTTCATAGAGGAAGTGGAAGAAATTAAATTCTCCCACAAAAAAAAGAAAAGGGCTACTAAGAAAAGAAGAACATCAAGCAATGATATACGATATGGGTTCAAAGGGCTCGGGTAATAAGAAATTAGAACCTCATCATGATGATGTGCTCATTCCTATCTTGCAAAGTTGGCCAAGGATGAGTTCAAACCCGATAAAAATTTCAAACAAACGACTTTTAGCATGGTCTGCTCATTAATAACAAATGCAAATCGACTTGAAAGAAAAATGTTATGTCGCATGAAGAGCTTGAAGAAATAATTTTATGCGATGCAAGCTTGTGCTAATATGAGTGGTCTTTGGATGGGACAATGAGACCAAATCCATTCCATTGGATGGAGTTTCATATGATAGTGGTCCGAAAGATTATTAGTCTCTCGTTTTTGCACTTTCATTTTTTTTTTACTTTTATTTTTCCTTACTTCATCGTATCTAATTCTAGACATATATGATGCTTTCTTATGTCGAGGTAACAAAGCTTCTAATTCTAAGCGAAAGATTATTTCAACAAGCCTCTCCTACAATATGAGAATCTACAAATTATCGTGGGGATGATAAAGCAAAGCGGGATTTAACTTCAGATATATTTTCTAGTTTTGGGTCTAGTAAATCCATCCATAATTCAGATGAAGAGGAGGAATTTCCTACACCTAGTTTAGGGAAACATGCTAGCAATAATGATGATCAATTTGAACATGTCACTCACACCCATGCAACCTACTAACTTCAAGTCAGCGGTGGTGCTAACACTAGCATTAAACCAAAATGCAAGAAGAAGGTTGCTAAATCAAATGAAGATATTGACATCATTAGTAAGTTCTTAGAGAAAGTGAATTACGTGTCTTACTCAATTCAACATGCCCATATGATTCACTTTGACCGAGAAGCTATCTCGGGTTATACAATCACATAAAGATGCATATAGTGAATTGGTTCTTGACAAGTTATATGATAAACTTTTAGATATGAGAATGAGGCAAGGTACTTCATAGGTAAATCGTGAAGAGTCGGTCTAGGTATCTTGCTACGTTAGTGAAGGATAATGGACGGATGTTGAAGGCATCGATCCACATAGAAGTGATTTGCTTTTGGTTGATACTTTTGATTTTTGGGTGCTTTACATGTCTAACCATTACATGTTTATATTTGCCTGAGATGCTAACCTCGTGATTACTTTTGTGACACTTTAATATGCCTCGGACAAATATAATTGAGGCATAATTTTATTGTTTATGGTGGTTTGTAATATAATTAGTACAAATGGCTGCTACACAGTTGTGTAGCATAGCTAAAGCTTGAGCTCATATCTATTGAACTCATATTTCATGTGAATTATGTTGCTCTAATGCTCAGTTTAGTTGGTACTCAATTGTATTTACATGGTTGTGTTTAATTTCATGTAGGATTGTGCTTTTTGCAATCAATATATGATGTGAGCAAGGCCTCTTACATGAGACAAATTTATTGTGCTCATTCAAGGTTAGTGAGGGCTATGATGATGGTATTATTTTAAGTACAAAATCGTAGATATGCAATCAAAATATCTAGTTGCACATGTTTAGGCGAGGCAAGAAATTGCAGCCTACATTGCTACTACATATTCTTTGGTGTGGCATACGTTGATGAGATAAAAAAATCTGAGCCCCTATTTTTTGATTTCTCACAATTTCATTTTCAAAAACGCTGACTTTGTGAATTTTAATATATGACTTAGTTGAGCCTTCACTCAACTAGGTCATATGTTAGTTTCCCTATTATTTTCTGAATTTCTTGGTTTTTTGGTGCATTTTTTTCTTTAATATTTTTGGGTTTATGGAATGTGTATTTCTTTTTTGTGGAATTCTTTAGCTCATTAACTATGGTGATGTTGGTTTTCATATTCTTTTATTGAAACTTCATTTATTTTCTCCTCATAGAACTGTTTTCCATGTTCCATGTCCCCATGTTCCATGTTCCATGCTAGTATTAAGGTTTACATGCTAGTAAAGGTTCAAGTATAAAGATTTACAATGTTTCCAACACTTAGATAAATTACTGGAAAAATATATGACATGCATTTCATTGTATCTTGCTACGTTTGAGATTAGAGAAAATTCCAGCTTCTAAAAGATTATAGTTGGATGCTATGTGTAGTGCTTTCTTTTGGCTCATAAGGCATGAATGCAACAGTCGTATTTTTCAGCTCAAATCAAAGCATGCACTGAAACTTTTACAGAAAATTAATAAATAGGAAATTTTTTAGTGGAACAGCAAAGCAATTTGTTCCATGTTCCCATGAATTTCATTCCATGAATTTTATTTGATTAACAAAGTCCAAATTACAAGTGTTGCTACATACATGAACATGAAAATTGAGAGAGTCAAAATTAGAGCAAGCTTCAATGTATCTATTTCGGCGTGCAAGCCTCAGTTCTTTTCAATAGCTTTGCTTTATATCTCTTCGAGGACTCTCATCATTCTCAATTTTCTTATTCAAAGCATAGCATGGCCTCTCCTTCCCCAAGGTTACAAAAGCTCTAGGCACCTGACACAAGGCCTAGAGCATAGGCACCTAGGCAGGTCTAGGTGGTTTTCCTATTTTATTTTTAGTTATAATAATTGATAATAAATTCCAATGCCAATGGTATGGAAAGTGCTAGGCACAACTAGCGCTCAACTGACATCTAGGTGATTTTTTTGTTCAACGGTGGTGGTGGAGGTTTTACTAAAGGTCGGAAACGGTGGACGACGTGTTCGTAGTTGGAGTAGCTTGGAGGAGTTAGGAGGAGATTGCATAATGCGGTAACAATTAGGACAAGACCTAAGTGGTGCAGTCCACAAAAATGGTCCTCGCTCCCTTAGGCGCTCCCAAGACCTATCCAGGCAACCTAGATACTGCTTAGACCTAGGTGCCTAGGCCCGACCGAGTCCAATGACTAGCTTTCTATAACCTTGGAGGAATGGGGAAGAAGAGCTCATAATGTTCTTTGAATAAGATCTAGAACCATCGAGATTCCTTGAAAAAGACAAACTTAAGCGGGTTATGAAAGAAATGAAAGATTCTTCTAAGGGTGTGTTTGTTTCAAAAATGAAGTTGGAAAGGAGTGGAAAGCAAGCATTCTTTGTCGGTAAAACAATTTTTAGATCAAACACTTCCCTTTTTGTGTTTGTTTCAAAAAAAGAGGAAAAATTTTCCTACAAAGAGAGAAAAGCCGGGAATGTGAAGGGAAAAAATTCCGCCGGTTGGAATTGAGGCGAATCGGTGGAAACGGGCTTGTGAAATAATAAAAAGGATGATTTGACACAAAACCGATAACGCTTCGTGGTCTTCGAGCTCGCCACCATTTCATCCCTCCCTCTCTTTCTCTTTTTTATTCTCGAGAGGCAAAAAACCCTACTTTGTTTGCTCTGCCTCTCGATGACATCTCAAAAAGTTGAGAAAAATCTAGCGATCCTTCAAGATCATCACGATCCCTCTCCCTCTTGCACCTCATGTTAAGATCCGGGAAAACCCTAGGTCTCGACATCTTCCTAAAGATCTCTCATTTCCGGCGATTCATTTGTTGGGATCGAGCTTTCTCCAACCACAGTGGTTCCTGCGGTTGAAATCAAAGAAAAGAAGGTAAAAATTCAATTTGTTTATGCAAAATTGAATTTTTTTTCAAATAGCCTATAACTTAGCTGCATGTTGTGATTGTTTAATTAAAGTATACTATTGTTCAATTTCATCTTTGAAATATTGTCGAATTTTTCTAGATTAGCAACTTCTTGTTGATTTGCTATTGAAATTTGTTGTCTTTTCTTTATTTATCATAATCTCTTAAAATTTCTTGAAATTTTTCATATATCGATGATCCTTCATATGTGGGTAATTTTATTGTTGGGATAAAAATCAAGTCCATGAGTGCTCACAATTTCTTGCCTATAAATTACTTGCCTATTGAAAATTTGATTGCCACAAGTTCTTGTATTTTCATAATGATCAATGTTTGATTCAAAAAATAGCTAAGAAATTTGTATCTGAAATTTTGGAATGATCATATATTTCATTGTGTGATGCTCTCAGTTTACCACATGATCACTCGATTCTCATGCCTATAGGTCTACACACTTGGCTTGTGCTAATGTTGATAGTGATTTGTTTATTTTCTACATCGTGGTTATCATGATTACAAGTCCATATTGCTCGCTTGTGCAGTACTTCATAATTATATTGTAATAGAGGATCCCAAGGATGACTTCCTTAATGAGACTGTGGATGATGAAGATTATGATGGTGAATTAGCAAATGAGGATGGAGAAAACTTAGTAGACTTTAGTCAATCACACTCAAAGAGAGCAAATAAATTCAAGAAATGAATGGAAAGCTCGTAGGGATCAAATTATTTGGGAAATATGGGTAGATTATTGTGCTCGGCATCATGCGGGTGACACCACTGGCCCGAAATAGACTAATTATATGTTGTATAATTATGAGTGTTTTAATTTGTCCGAGACTTGTACTACTTTGATACTCTTCGTGGATGTGTTGTATAATTATGTGTGTTTTATGAATGTGGTAGTTGATGGATTTTACTTGCATTGTGATAATATGATTTACTTTTTCCTAAATATATGTTTGGTTTAAATGCATTTTATAGGTATGGTGATGGTGTAAAAAGCTTGATGCCAACAAATCAATGACTCCTTCACCATCTAGTGAAAGGCCAATGCATTATAACATGGGGTTTATGCCTTTTCCAAACTCAGCACACCCTACTCAGTTTTGGAGGTTATGAAGGGAATTATTTTCTGTATCACGACCTCAAATGAGCTACATGAACATGCAATAGCCCTAGCCTTTACCTCCGGCGGTCATAGTTCACATGGAAGTTGTGGCGTTCTACCACCTTCATTTGACGAGTCACATTTCACGATCTTACAGGGAACAAAGAGGGCTTTCATAGAGGAAGTGGAAGAAATTAAATTCTCCCACAAAAAAAAGAAAAGGGCTACTAAGAAAAGAAGAACATCAAGCAATGATATACGATATGGGTTCAAAGGGCTCGGGTAATAAGAAATTAGAACCTCATCATGATGATGTGCTCATTCCTATCTTGCAAAGTTGGCCAAGGATGAGTTCAAACCCGATAAAAATTTCAAACAAACGACTTTTAGCATGGTCTGCTCATTAATAACAAATGCAAATCGACTTGAAAGAAAAATGTTATGTCGCATGAAGAGCTTGAAGAAATAATTTTATGCGATGCAAGCTTGTGCTAATATGAGTGGTCTTTGGATGGGACAATGAGACCAAATCCATTCCATTGGATGGAGTTTCATATGATAGTGGTCCGAAAGATTATTAGTCTCTCGTTTTTGCACTTTCATTTTTTTTTTACTTTTATTTTTCCTTACTTCATCGTATCTAATTCTAGACATATATGATGCTTTCTTATGTCGAGGTAACAAAGCTTCTAATTCTAAGCGAAAGATTATTTCAACAAGCCTCTCCTACAATATGAGAATCTACAAATTATCGTGGGGATGATAAAGCAAAGCGGGATTTAACTTCAGATATATTTTCTAGTTTTGGGTCTAGTAAATCCATCCATAATTCAGATGAAGAGGAGGAATTTCCTACACCTAGTTTAGGGAAACATGCTAGCAATAATGATGATCAATTTGAACATGTCACTCACACCCATGCAACCTACTAACTTCAAGTCAGCGGTGGTGCTAACACTAGCATTAAACCAAAATGCAAGAAGAAGGTTGCTAAATCAAATGAAGATATTGACATCATTAGTAAGTTCTTAGAGAAAGTGAATTACGTGTCTTACTCAATTCAACATGCCCATATGATTCACTTTGACCGAGAAGCTATCTCGGGTTATACAATCACATAAAGATGCATATAGTGAATTGGTTCTTGACAAGTTATATGATAAACTTTTAGATATGAGAATGAGGCAAGGTACTTCATAGGTAAATCGTGAAGAGTCGGTCTAGGTATCTTGCTACGTTAGTGAAGGATAATGGACGGATGTTGAAGGCATCGATCCACATAGAAGTGATTTGCTTTTGGTTGATACTTTTGATTTTTGGGTGCTTTACATGTCTAACCATTACATGTTTATATTTGCCTGAGATGCTAACCTCGTGATTACTTTTGTGACACTTTAATATGCCTCGGACAAATATAATTGAGGCATAATTTTATTGTTTATGGTGGTTTGTAATATAATTAGTACAAATGGCTGCTACGGTTGTGTAGCATAGCTAAAGCTTGAGCTCATATCTATTGAACTCATATTTCATGTGAATTATGTTGCTCTAATGCTCAGTTTAGTTGGTACTCAATTGTATTTACATGGTTGTGTTTAATTTCATGTAGGATTGTGCTTTTTGCAATCAATATATGATGTGAGCAAGGCCTCTTACATGAGACAAATTTATTGTGCTCATTCAAGGTTAGTGAGGGCTATGATGATGGTATTATTTTAAGTACAAAATCGTAGATATGCAATCAAAATATCTAGTTGCACATGTTTAGGCGAGGCAAGAAATTGCAGCCTACATTGCTACTACATATTCTTTGGTGTGGCATACGTTGATGAGATAAAAAAATCTGAGCCCCTATTTTTTGATTTCTCACAATTTCATTTTCAAAAACGCTGACTTTGTGAATTTTAATATATGACTTAGTTGAGCCTTCACTCAACTAGGTCATATGTTAGTTTATTATTTTGAATTTCTTGGTTTTTGGTGCATTTTTTTCTTTAATATTTTTGGGTTTATGGAATGTGTATTTCTTTTTTGTGGAATTCTTTAGCTCATTAACTATGGTGATGTTGGTTTTCATATTCTTTTATTGAAACTTCATTTATTTTCTCCTCATAGAACTGTTTTCCATGTTCCATGTCCCCATGTTCCATGTTCCATGCTAGTATTAAGGTTTACATGCTAGTAAAGGTTCAAGTATAAAGATTTACAATGTTTCCAACACTTAGATAAATTACTGGAAAAATATATGACATGCATTTCTGTGTATCTTGCTACGTTTGAGATTAGAGAAAATTCCAGCTTCTAAAAGATTATAGTTGGATGCTATGTGTAGTGCTTTCTTTTGGCTCATAAGGCATGAATGCAACAGTCGTATTTTTCAGCTCAAATCAAAGCATGCACTGAAACTTTTACAGCAAATTAATAAATAGGAAATTTTTTAGTGGAACAGCAAAGCAATTTGTTCCATGTTCCCATGAATTTCATTCCATGAATTTTATTTGATTAACAAAGTCCAAATTACAAGTGTTGCTACATACATGAACATGAAAATTGAGAGAGTCAAAATTAGAGCAAGCTTCAATGTATCTATTTGCTGACGTGCAAGCCTCAGTTCTTTTTTCAATAGCTTTGCTTTGACTGACTGATTTTTGTTGGCAACTTCATCACCGATCTCTAATCTTGATTTTGCAATCTGTCCATCTTGAGTGAAAAAAATTTATATTTTCTGTTTGGGTATGTTCCACAACCCCAAAAATATTTTCCCCCATTCTTTCCATTCTTGCAGAGCTTCAGAGGCGTGGGAATGTTGCAAAAATATCTAACTTCATTTGCATGAGGCCCTTCTGATTTCATCATCCTAAAACAGCCTGAAATTTGTGTTTATTTTGGGTTGGAACAAGCTGCAATGCAAGGTTCTTAATGTATCATGGCTGCCCAGGTATACACTTGGTATATTTATAACCAAGTTTGTGCTCAAATGCTTCTTTTCTTTGCTGGTACCTCATGTTACCATTGGCTTTTTGACCGTTTGTTGGTTTTTTTACCGTTGGTTCACCATCATGCCTTTTTTTTATTGTTATTCACTGGTATTGGTTTCTATATTGGGTCTTTTTCTCACTCATTTGTGGATCCAAACAGAGAATTTATTGAGTGGTATGTTCTAAATGTTGGCTCAAAACTGAGTTGGTTTTGTGTTTATTGAGTGGTATGTTGTTTATTGTTGGCTCAGGTGCAGACTGATTATGAGCATACCCTAGAAATGCTTTCAGCGGCTAATATTTATATGTTGTTCTTGTTATTCAGGTTATGAACACTCAATTAATGACTTTCTATGTGATTTTGTTATTAATACTAGGGCTAATTGATTTTACAATGTCAAGCATTTTAGCAGTTTTTCAGAATCAAATATCTGTCTTGAAACAATTATTTATCACAAATGGGAAGTGATATTTTATAAATTATTTCTCTAACATGTTCATATACATGTTTAGAAACTTATCTCAAAATTTCATGATTTTTGGAGTTGATTTACCATTTTAATTGATTTTACAAAATCAGATATACAAATTTCCAGAATGCTGGATTTTGGGGTATTTTGGTCTTTTCGGCCTATAACGGCTAGTAACGGCTAGTTTTATTTTTGAGCGTTTTGCTGGGATTTTCTTGAGTTTTAGGCTTTGTCTCTTCATCCTATATATACCCCATGTCCTCATTTATTTCAGCAACAATTAAGAAAGTTTTAAACACGTTTTTGAAGAGTTTAAGTGTTTGTTTAGTTTGTTTGGAAGTTTAGTTTGTGAAGAAACTTTCACAAGAGCTTGAGGAGATCATCCTTTGGTGTTTGAGCATTCAACTCTTCTCCTTCTCTCTTGTCATCTAGAGAAATTTTTCTAAACTCATATCTAGCGATTTATATGTTTGATTTTCATTTCCATAAGCTAGAATTTATTTGAGTTTAGTTTTGATAAAATCTCATTGTTACACACACCCACTTGAGCTTATAGTATTTTCATACATAGTATATTGGGGTTGTGAGAGTTTGTAACATTGAGTTGTGCTTAATTGAGTTCTCATCCATAGAGAACAAACATTTGTATTTGTGAGCTTTAATTGTGAGATCACATTGTATTACACTAGTACACCGAGAGGAGTGTGTGGTGAGAGACGGGTTGTCCCAAGAGGAGTGGCGCCGGTAGTAAAGCCTAGGAGAGGTGATAAATCCGAGCACTTGAGGGAGACACGGACTAGAGACCAACACTTGAGGTGGTAGTTAGTGTAAGTATATTGTGAGTGATTGTAAAGTTTTCGGTGAGCTAGAAAACCGAGATAGTGTGGTGTAAGCGTTATTGGTGGCGTAGAAAACCGGTTGATATAGTGGAGATCTCCTCGAGGTGAGGAGCGGGGACGTAGGTCGTGGGTTGACCAAACCTCGTGAACATATTATTGTGTTTGAAGTTTGCTTGGCGCATTCATCTTGTTCATCTTTATTGCCTTGCTCTCATTTGTTTTATTTCCCTATCTTATTTACACTTGTTTACTTTTGTTTACTCTTTGTGGATATTACATATCCTTGCATATTATTCTTTGTATATCATACTTGCTAGGATATATATTTGTTAATTAGTTTTAATTTGGCATTAATTCGGATTAGATTAGCATATTGCCCTATTCACCCCCCTCTAGGGCAATTTCATCTATCATGCACTATATATTCAAATTCTCTATGTTGCTTATGAAAGGATCTAGTCATTATACTAAAACTCAGAAGTTGTAGTGAGAGTTGAGAGTTATATTTTTATATTATAACATGTCCCCACAGGTAGAGCGCTCTTTTTATGAGTCGAATATTGGATTCAAGCAAAGCTGTTAATTTTTAGAAAAATTTATCTTAAATTCATGGTGGCGGGATTTGAACTTGAGTTACCGATACCATGGGAAAGGACCTAACCATTACCTCAAAACACCAAAGATGTGGTGAGGATTGAGAGTTATATTTTTATATTCTAGCATAGTTTTTTTTCCCCACCTCTTTAACTCTTTCCCTTCCACCTGCACAAGCTAGAGCTAATAAGTGTTAAACAACGTAAGAGTCTCTTTCACTGGTTGTTTATCACTCTTCACAGGTACTTTACCATGAACCCCATTGTTCAATTGCTCCAAAGTTATAGAGACTTTGCTCTCATTTGCATTAAATATTGCGTTCAATACTCCATTTTCTGTTACCTCCTTTCCAATAATATTAGAAGCCCCATTTTGCACCATAAACTCATTAGTGTTAGAAGGATCTTTCGCTTCTTTCTTAACCCGCTTAGGTTTATATCTCTTTCGAGAACTCTCGTCATTCTCAATTTTCTTATTCAAAGCATAGCATGGCCTCTCCTTCCCCCAAGGTTACAAAAAGCTCTAGGCACCTGACACAAGGCCTAGAGCATAGGCACCTAGGCAGGTCTAGGTGGCTTTCCTATTTTATTTTTAGTTATAATAATTGATAATAAATTCCAATGCCAATGGTATGGAAAGTGCTAGGCACAACTAGCGCTCAACTGACATCTAGGTTGATTTTTTTTTTTGTTCAACTGGTGGTGGTGGAGGTTTTACTAAAGGTCGGAAACGGTGGACGACGTGTTCGTAGTTGGAGTAGCTTGGAGGAGTTAGGAGGAGATTGCATAATGCGGTAACAATTAGGACAAGACCTAAGTGGTGCAGTCCACAAAAATGGTCCTCGCTACCTTAGGCGCTCCCAATACCTATCCAGGCAACCTAGATACTGCTTAGACCTAGGTGCCTAGGCCCGACCGAGTCCAATGACTAGCGCTTTCTATAACCTTGGAGGAATGGGGGAAGAAGAGGTCATAATGTTCTTTGAATAAGATCTAGAATGACGAGATTCCTTGAAAAAGACAAACTTAAGCGGGTTATGAAAGAAATGAAAGATTCTTCTAAGGGTTTGTTTGTTTCAAAAAAATGAAGTTGGAAAGGAGTGGAAAGCAACTGTTGCTGTTAGTAAAAACAATGTTTTAGATCAAACACTTTCCTTTTTTGTGTTTGTTTCAAAAAAAAAAGAGGAAAAATTTTCCTACAAAGAGAGAAAAGCTGGGAATGTGAAGGGAAAGAAATTCCCTGCCTTCGGACTGGAATTGGGGGCGAATCGGTGGAAACGGGCTTGTGAAATAATAAAAAAGGATGATTTGACACAAAAAACGGTAACGCTTCTCGTGGTCTTCGAGCTCGCGCCACTATTTCATCCCTCCCTCTCCTTTCTCTCTTTTTTATTCTCGAGAAGCGAAAAAACCCTACTTTGCTGCTCTGTCTCTCTCAATGACATCTCAAAAAAAGTTGAGAAAAAATCTAGCGATCCTTCAAGATCGCTGCTGATCCCTCTCCCTCTTGCACCTCATCTTAAGATCTGGGGAAAAAACCCTAGGTCTCGACATCTTCCTAAAGATCTGTCATTTCCAGCGATTCGCTATTCGGATCTGAGCTTTCTCCAACCCTGGTGGTTCCTGCAGTTGAAATCAAAGAAAAAAAGAAGGTAAAAATTCAATTTTTTTACGTAAAATTGAATTTTTTTTTCAAATAGCCTATAACTTAGCTGCATGTTGTGATTGTTTAATTAAAGTATACTATTGTTCAATTTCATGCTGAAATATTATCGAATTTTTCTAGATTGGCAACTTCTTGTTGATTTGCTATTGAAATTTGTTGTCTTTTCTTTATTTATCATAATCTCTTAAAATTTCTTGAAATTTTTCATATATCGATGATCCTTCATATGTGGGTAATTTTATTGTTGGAATAAAAATCAAGTCCATGAGTGCTCACAATTTCTTGCCTATAAATTACTTGCCTATTGAAAATTTGATTGCCACAAGTGCTAGTATTTTCATAATGATCAATGTTTGATTCAAAAAAATAGCTAAGAAATTTGTATCTGAAATTTTTGGAATGATCATATATTTTATTGTGTGATGCTCTCAGTTTACCACATGATCACTCGGTTCTCATGCCTATAGGTCTACACACTTGGCTTGTGCTAATGTTGATAGTGATTTATTTATTTTCTACACTGTGGTTATCATGATTACAAGTCCATATTGCTCTCGCTTGTGCAGTACTTCATAATTATATTGCAATAGAGGATCCCAAGGATGACTTCCTTAATGAGACTGTGGATGATGAAGATGATGATGGTGAATTAGCAAATGAGGATGGAGAAAACTTAGTAGACTTTAGTCAATCACAGACTCAAAGAGAGCAAACAAATTCAAGAAATGAATGGAAAGCTCGTAGGGATCAAATTGCTTGGAAAATATGGGTAGATTATTGTGCTCGGCATCATGCGGGTGACACCACTGAAACTGGAATAGACTAATTATATGTTGTATAATTATGAGTGTTTTAATTTGTCTGAGAGTTGTACTACTTTGATACTCTTCGTATATGTGTTGTATAATTATGTGTGTTTTATGAATGTGGTAGTTGATCGATTTTACTTGCATTATGATAATATGATTTACTTTTTCCTAAATATATGTTTGGTTTAAATGCATTTTATAGGTATGGCTGATGGTGCAAAAAAGCTTGATGCCAACAAATCAATGACTCCTTCACCATCTAGTGAAAGGCAGTCCAATGCGTATAACATGGGGTTTATGTCTTTTCCAAACTCAGCCGCACCCTACTCAGGTTTTGGAGGTTATGAAGGAAATTATTTTCCTGTATCACAGTCTCAAATGAGCTACATGAACATGTTCAATAGCCCTAGCCTTTACCTCCAGCCTAGTCATAGTTCACATGGAAGTGATGGCGTTCTACCACCTTCATTTGACAGAGGGGCTGTTCCTGTTCCTGATCTTACAGGAACAAAGAGGGCTTTCATAGAGGAAGTGGAAGAAGAGCTCATAATGTTCTTTGAATAAGATCTAGAACAGCAGATTCCTTGAAAAAGACAAACTTAAGCGGGTTATGAAAGAAATGAAAGATTCTTCTAAGGGTGTGTTTGTTTCAAAAATGAAGTTGGAAGGAGTGGAAGGAAAGCAAGCTATTCTTTGTCGATAAAAACAATTTTTAGATCAAACACTTCCCTTTTTGTGTTTGTTTCAAAAAAAAGAGGAAAATTTTCCTACAAAGAGAGAAAAGCTGAGAATGTGAAGGGAAAAAAATTCACCTTGATTGGAATTGGGGGTAGTCGGTGGAAACGGGCTTGTGAAATAATAAAAAGGATGATTTGACACAAAACCGATGCGCTTCGTGGGTCTTGAGCTCGGCGCCACCATTTCATCCCTCCTCTCTTTCTCTTTTATTCTCGAGGAGGCAAAAACCCTACTTTACTTCTTTGCTCTCTCTCGATGACATCTCAAAAAGTTGAGAAAAAATCTAGCGATCCTTCAAGATCAGCTGTGATCCCTCTCTTGCACCTCATGTTAAGATCCGGGAAAAACCCTAGGTCTCGACATCTTCCTAAAGATCTCTCATTTCGGCGATTCATTTATTCGGATCTGAGCTTTCTCGACCACGGTGGTTCCTAGATTGAAATCAAAGAAAAAAGAAGGTAAAATTCAATTTGTTTATGCAAAATTGAATTTTTTTCAAATAGCCTATAACTTAGTGCATGTTGTGATTGTTTAATTAAAGTATACTATTGTTCAATTTCATCTTTGAAATATTATCGAATTTTTCTAGATTAGCAACTTCTTGTTGATTTGCTATTGAAATTTGTTGTCTTTTCTTTATTTATCATAATCTCTTAAAATTTCTTGAAATTTTTCATATATCGATGATCCTTCATATGTGGGTAATTTTATTGTTGGGATAAAAATCAAGTCCATGAGTGCTCACAATTTCTTGCCTATAAATTACTTGCCTATTGAAAATTTGATTGCCACAAGTTCTTGTATTTTCATAATGATCAATGTTTGATTCAAAAAATAGCTAAGAAATTTGTATCGAAATTTTGGAATGATCATATATTTCATTGTGTGATGCTCTCAGTTTACCACATGATCACGATTCTCATGCCTATAGGTCTACACACTTGGCTTGTGCTAATGTTGATAGTGATTTGTTTATTTTCTACACTTTGGTTATCATGATTACAAGTCCATATTGCTCTCGCATGCGATTACTTCATAATTATATTGTAATAGAGGATCCCAAGGATGACTTCCTTAATGAGGCTGTGGATGATGAAGATTATGATGGTGAATTAGCAAATGAGGATGGAGAAAACTTAGTAGACTTTAGTCAATCACGGACTCAAAGAGAGCAAATAAATTCAAGAAATGAATGGAAAGCTCGTAGGGATCAAATTATTTGGGAAATATGGGTAGATTATTGTGCTCGGCATCATGCGGGTGACACTTGGCTGAAATAGACTAATTATATGTTGTATAATTATGAGTGTTTTAATTTGTCAGAGACTTGTACTACTTTGATACTCTTCGTGGATGTGTTGTATAATTATGTGTGTTTTATGAATGTGGTAGTTGATGGATTTTACTTGCATTGTGATAATATGATTTACTTTTTCCTAAATATATGTTTGGTTTAAATGCATTTTATAGGTATGGTGATGGTGTAAAAAGCTTGATGCCAACAAATCAATGACTCCTTCACCATCTAGTGAAAGGCAATCGCATATAACATGGGGTTTATGCCTTTTCCAAACTCACCGCACCCTACTCAGATTTTGGAGGTTATGAAGGGAATTATTTTCCTGTATCACAGCCTCAAATGAGCTACATGAACATGCTCAATAGCCCTAGCCTTTACCTCCAGCCTGGTCATAGTTCACAAGGAAGTTGTGGCGTTCTACCACCTTCATTTGACAGAGGGGCTGTCCCTGTTCCTGATCTTACAGGAACAAAGAGGGCTTTCATAGAGGAAGTGGAAGAAATTAAATTCTCCCACAAAAAAAAAAAGAAAAGGGCTACTAAGAAAAGAAGAACATCAAGCAATGATATACCTGATATGGGTTCAAAGGGCTCAGGTAATAAGAAATTAGAACCTCATCATGATGATGTGCTCATTCCCTATCTTGCAAAGTTGGCCAAGGATGAGTTCAAACCCGATAAAAATTTCAAACAAACAGCTTTTAGCATGGCTGCTGCTCATATTAATAACAAATGCAAATCTGACTTCAGTAAAGAAAATGTTATTAATCGCATGAAGAGCTTGAAGAAATAATTTTATGCGATGCAAGCTTGTGCTAATATGAGTGGTGCTGGATGGGACAATGAGACCAAATCCATTCCATTGGATGGAGTTTCATATGACAGGTGGTCTGAAAGATTATTAGTCTCTCGTTTTTTGCACTTTCATTTTTTTTTTGCACTTTTATTTTTTCCTTACTTCATCTGTATCTAATTCTAGACATATATGATGCTTTCTTATGTACAGGGTAACAAAGCTTCTAATTCTAAGCTGAAAGATTATTTCAACAAGCCTCTCGTACAATATGAGAATCTACAAATTATCGTAGGGGATGATAAAGCAAAACGGGATTTAACTTCAGATATATTTTCTAGTTTTGGGTCTAGTAAATCCATCCATAATTCAGATGAAGAGGAGGAATTTCCTACACCTAGTTTAGGGAAACATGCTAGCAATACTGATGATGATCAATTTGAACATGTCACTTTCACACCCACGCAACCTACTAACTTCAAGTCAACAGGTGGTGCTAACACTAGCATTAAACCAAAATGCAAGAAGAAGGTTGCTAAATCAAATGAAGATATTGACATCATTAGTAAGTTCTTAGAGAAAGTGGATTCTGTGTCTTACTCAATTCAACATGCCCATATGATTCACTGGACCGAGAAGCTATCTCAGGTTATACAATCACATAAAGATGCATATAGTGAATTGGTTCTTGACAAGTTATATGATAAACTTTTTAGATATGAGAATGAGGCAAGGTACTTCATAGGTAAATCTGTGAAGAGTCAGTCTAGGTATCTTGCTACGTTCGTGAAGGATAATGGACTGGATGTTGAAGGCATCTGATCCACATAGAAGTGATTTGCTTTTGGTTGATACTTTTGATTTTTTGGGTGCTTTACATGTCTAACCATTACATGTTTATATTTGCACAGATGCTAACCTCTGTGATTACTTTTGTGACACTTTAATATGCCTCTGGACAAATATAATTGAGGCATAATTTTATTGTTTATGGTGGTTTGTAATATAATTAGTACAAATGGCTGCTACACAGTTGTGTAGCATAGCTAAAGCTTGAGCTCATATCTATTGAACTCATATTTCATGTGAATTATGTTGCTCTAATGCTCAGTTTAGTTGGTACTCAATTGTATTTACATGGTTGTGTTTAATTTCATGCAGGATTGTGTTTTTTGCAATCAATATATGATGTGAGCAAGGCCTCTTACATGAGACAAATTTATTGTGCTCATTCAAGGTTAGTGAGGGCTATGATGATGGTATTATTTTAAGTACAAAATCGTAGATATGCAATCAAAATATCTAGTTGCACATGTTTAGGCGAGGCAAGAAATTGCAGCCTACATTGCTACTACATATTCTTTGGTGTGGCATACGTTGATGAGATAAAAAAATCTGAGCCCCTATTTTTTGATTTCTCACAATTTCATTTTCAAAAAACTGCTTCAGCTTTGTGAATTTTTAATATATGACTTAGTTGAGCCTTCAGCTCAACTAGGTCATATGTTAGTTTCCCTATTATTTTCTGAATTTCTTGGTTTTTTGGTGCATTTTTTCCTTTAATATTTTTGGGTTTATGGAATGTGTATTTCTTTTTTGTGGAATTCTTTAGCTCAGCTAACTATGGCTGATGTTGGTTTTCATATTCTTTTATTGAAACTTCATTTATTTTCTCCTCATAGAACTGTTTTCCATGTTCCATGTCCCCATGTTCCATGTTCCATGCTAGTATTAAGGTTTACATGCTAGTAAAGGTTCAAGTATAAAGATTTACAATGTTTCCAACACTTAGATAAATTACTGGAAAAATATATGACATGCATTTCTGTGTATCTTGCTACGTTTGAGATTAGAGAAAATTCCAGCTTCTAAAAGATTATAGTTGGATGCTATGTGTAGTGCTTTCTTTTGGCTCATAAGGCATGAATGCAGCGATGTATTTTGACTCAAATCAAAGCATGCTGCTGAAACTTTTACAAACAAATTAATAAATAGGAAATTTTTAGTGGAGCAGCAAGCAATTTGTTCCATGTTCCCATGAATTTCATTCCATGAATTTTATTTGATTAACAAAGTCCAAATTACAAGTGTTGCTACATACATGAACATGAAAATTGAGAGAGTCAAAATTAGAGCAAGCTTCAATGTATCTATTTCTTTGACGCACAAGTTCTTTTTCAATAGCTTTGCTTTGGTTGACTGATTTTGTTGGCAACTTCATCACCAGTCTCTAATAATGATTTTGCAATCTGTCCATCTTGAGCCCAGCGAAAAAATTTATATTTTCTGTTTGGGTATGTTCCACAACCCCAAAAATATTTTCCCCATTCTTTCCATTCTTGCTTGAGCCGTTAGAATGTTGCAAAATATCTAACTTCATTTGCATGAGGCCCTTGATTTCATCATCCTAAAACACGAAATTTGTGTTTATTTTGGGTTGGAACAAAATTTGCAATGCAAGGTTCTTAATGTATCATGGGCGCCCGGTATACACTTGGTATATTTATAACCAAGTTTGTGCTCAAATCTTCTTTTCTTTCTTTGGTACCTCATGTTACCATTGGCTTTTTGACGTTTGTTGGTTTTTACCGTTGGTTCACCATCATGCCTTTTTATTGTTATTCATGGTATTGGTTTCTATATTGGGTCTTTTTCTCACTCATTTGTGGATCCAAACAGAGAATTTATTGAGTGGTATGTTCTAAATGTTGGCTCAAAACTGAGTTGGTTTTGTGTTTATTGAGTGGTATGTTGTTTATTGTTGGCTCGGTGTGGTGATTATGAGCATACCCTAGAAATGCTTTCAGCGGCTAATATTTATATGTTGTTCTTGTTATTCAGGTTATGAACACTCAATTAATGACAGCTTTCTATGTGATTTTGTTATTAATACTAGGGCTATGATGATGATTAATTAAATTTTGAGAACGCATTGTAAGGTTTGCAATCAAAGTTTCATGTTGCATATGTTTAGGCAAGGCAATATTTTGCAGCCTACGATGCTAAAACATAAACTTTGGTGTGGCATACAATGATGAAATATTTTTTTCTGAGCCCATCTATGTTTGAGTACACTTTGATATCTGACCTCTATTATGTGTATTCTTTTATATGTTCTAGGCTGGCGATTTGTGCCACCCATTGTTGGCCTTAGGGTTTCAACAAAGTACTTGATCAAGGTGAAATCGAGAATGTCAAACTGCCATGCACCACACGTGCAACAACATGTTTCACCATCACAATAATATCTCTCTAGTGAAGTCAAGTGAGGTGAAAGTACAAGACATGCAAATAAATAATAAAATAGAACAATGAGATCGAGAATTCAAGTAGTATAAAGATCATCAACATCATGAGAATTGGAGGGTAAAATAGCATATATAGAATCGTCGGTACAAGAGAAACAATAAGAGGTTCATGATGGGAAATAAATGATTACCTCCAGAGTTGCAAGTATACAACTTTATCAAGTTATAGTATTTGGATTATCGATCCCACGAGAAGCATGGGAATTATGAAGAGTTTTGTTCAATTTTGGTTCTCAAATTATGCATGACAATTAGGAGTTATTCAAAATAAATAAAGTGAAAAAATAATTGAAATGGTTCGTGAAGATAAAGAAAGTGGATTAAGTTAATATTACAATAAAGGAAATAAAGTGAAGATGAAAAATATGTGCAAAGGAAATAAAGTGAAGGTTTAGAGTGGGTAAAGAAAAAGAAAATATGAAAGAGGTGGTGTGAATTTAATGAAAATCAAAGGAGACGTCATCGGTCGAAAATAAAATGTAATGGAAGGTTATTAGTATGAGGAGATCATCCTTTGGTGTTTGAGCATTCAACTCTCTTCTCTCTTGTCATCTAGAGAAATTTTTCTAAACTCATATCTAGCGCATTTATATGTTTGATTTTCATTTCCATAAGCTAGAATTTATTTGAGTTTAGTTTGATAAAATCTCATTGTTACACACACCCACTTGAGCTTATAGTATTTTCATACATAGTATATTGGGGTTGTGAGAGTTTGTAACATTGAGTTGTGCTTAATTGAGTTCTCATCCATAGAGAACAAACATTTGTATTTGTGAGCTTTAATTGTGAGATCACATTGTATTACACTAGTACACCGAGAGGAGTGTGGTGAGAGACGGGTTGTCCCAAGAGGAGTGGCTGCCGAGTAAAGCCTAGGGAGGGATAACCGAAAGCACTTGAGGGAGACACGGACTAGAGACCAACACTTGAGGTGGTAGTTAGTGTAAGTATATTGTGAGTGATTGTAAAGTTTTCTGTGAGCTAGAAAACCGAGATAGTGTGGTGTAAACGCTATTCGGTGAGCGTGAGAAAACCCCGGTTGATATAGTGGGAGATCTCCTCGAGGAGCGGGACGTAGTCGTGGGTTGACCAAACCTCGTGAACATATTATTGTGTTTGAAGTTTGCTTCATGATTCATCTTGTTCATCTTTATTGCCTTGCTCTCATTTGTTTTATTTCCTATCTTATTTACACTTGTTTACTTTTGTTTACTCTTTGTGGATATTACATATCCTTGCATATTATTCTTTGTATATCATACTTTAGGATATATATTTGTTAATTAGTTTTAATTTGGCATTAATTCTGATTAGATTAGCATATTGCCCTATTCACCCCCTCTAGGGCAATTTCATCTATCATGCACTATATATTCAAATTTCTATGTTGCTTATGAAAGGATCTAGTCATTATACTAAAACTCGAGTTGTAGTGAGAGTTGAGAGTTATATTTTTATATTATAACATGTCCCCACTGTAGAGCTTTTTATGAGTCAATATTGATTCAAGCAAAGCTTAATTTTAGAAAATTTATCTTAAATTCATGGCGGATTTGAACTTGAGTTACCGATACCATGGGAAAGGACCTAACCATTACCTCAAAACACCAAAGATGTGGGAGGATTGAGAGTTATATTTTTATATTCTAGCATAGTTTTTTCCCCACCTCTTTAACTCTTTCCCTTCCACACAAGCTAGAGCTATAAGTGTAACAACGTAAGAGTCTCTTTCATCGGTTGTTTATCACTCTTCATGTACTTTACCATGAACCCCATTGTTCAATTGCTCCAAAGTTATAGAGACTTTGCTCTCATTTGCATTAAATATTATGCTCAATACTCCATTTTCTGTTACCTCCTTTCCAATAATATTAGAAGCCCCATTTTGCACCATAAACTCATTAGTGTTAGAAGGATCTTTCGCTTTCTTAACCGCTTAGGTTTATATCTCTTTCGAGAACTCTCGCCATTCTCAATTTTCTTATTCAAAGCATAGCATGGCCTCCTTCCCCAGGTTAAAAAGCTCTAGGCACTGACACAAGGCCTAGAGCATAGGCACCTAGGCTGTCTAGGTGGCTTTCCTATTTTATTTTTAGTTATAATAATTGATAATAAATTCCAATGCCAATGGTATGGAAAGCTAGGCACAACTAGCTCAACCCACATCTAGGTTGATTTTTTGTTCAACTGGTGGTGGAGGTTTTACTAAAGGTCGAAACGGTGGACGACGTGTCAGTAGTTGAGTAGCTTGGAGGAGGAGGAGATTGCATAATGCGTAACAATTAGGACAAGACCTAAGCGGCAACACCAATAAAATGGTCCTCGCACCTTAGGCGCCCCAATACCTATCCAGCAACCTAGATATCGTAGACCTAGGTGCCTAGCCCGACCGAGTCCAAGGACTAGCTTTCTATAACCTTGGAGGAATGGGGAAGAAGAGGTCATAATGTTCTTTGAATAAGATCTAGAATGACGAGATTCCTTGAAAAAGACAAACTTAAGCTGGTTATGAAAGAAATGAAAGATTCTTCTAAGGGTTTGTTTGTTTCAAAAAATGAAGTTGGAAAGGAGTGGAAAGCAACCGTGTCGTTAGTAAAACAATGTTTTAGATCAAACACTTTCCTTTTTGTGTTTGTTTCAAAAAAAGAGGAAAAATTTTCCTACAAAGAGAGAAAAGCTGGGAATGTGAAGGGAAAGAAACCGCCTTCTGATATTCGGGGCACGGTGGAAACGGCTTGTGAAATAATAAAAAGGATGATTTGACACAAAAACGGTAACGCTCTCGTGGTCTTCGAGCTCGCTACCTTTATTTCATCCCTCCCTTCCTTTCTTTTTATTCTCGAAGCGAACCCTACTTTCGTCGCTTCGTCTCAATGACATCTCAAAAAGTTGAGAAAAATCTAGCGATCCTTCAAGATCGCCTGATCCCTCTCCCTCTTGCACCTCATCTTAAGATCTCGAAAAACCCTAGGTCTCGACATCTTCCTAAAGATCTGCCATTTCAATGATTCGCTATTCTGGATCTGAGTCCAACCCCTCGGGTTCCTGCAGCTGAAATCAAAGAAAAGAAGTAAAAATTCAATTTTTACGAAAATTGAATTTTTTTTCAAATAGCCTATAACTTAGCTGCATGTTGTGATTGTTTAATTAAAGTATACTATTGTTCAATTTCATGCCGAAATATTATCGAATTTTTCTAGATTGGCAACTTCTTGTTGATTTGCTATTGAAATTTGTTGTCTTTTCTTTATTTATCATAATCTCTTAAAATTTCTTGAAATTTTTCATATATCGATGATCCTTCATATGTGGGTAATTTTATTGTTGGAATAAAATCAAGTCCATGAGTGCTCACAATTTTTGCCTATAAATTACTTGCCTATTGAAAATTTGATTGCCACAAGTGCTAGTATTTTCATAATGATCAATGTTTGATTCAAAAAATAGCTAAGAAATTTGTATCCGAAATTTTGGAATGATCATATATTTTATTGTGTGATGCTCTCAGCTACCACATGATCACTCGGTTCTCATGCCTATAGGTCTACACACTTGGCTTGTGCTAATGTTGATAGTGATTTATTTATTTTCACCATGTATCATGATTACAAGTCCATATTGCTCGCCAGCAAGACTTCATAATTATATTGCAATAGAGGATCCCAAGGATGACTTCCTTAATGAGACTGTGGATGATGAAGATGATGATGGTGAATTAGCAAATGAGGATGGAGAAAACTTAGTAGACTTTAGTCAATCACAGCACTCAAAGAGAGCAAACAAATTCAAGAAATGAATGGAAAGCTCAGGGATCAAATTGCTTGGAAAATATGGGTAGATTATTGTGCTCGCATCATGCGGGTGACACCATCGAATGGAATAGACTAATTATATGTTGTATAATTATGAGTGTTTTAATTTGTCCGAGAGTTGTACTACTTTGATACTCTTCAGATATGTGTTGTATAATTATGTGTGTTTTATGAATGTGGTAGTTGATCGATTTTACTTGCATTATGATAATATGATTTACTTTTTCCTAAATATATGTTTGGTTTAAATGCATTTTATGGTATGGTGCCGATGGCGCTTGATGCCAACAAATCAATGACTCCTTCACCATCTAGTGAAAGGCACCAATGCGATAACATGGGGTTTATGTCTTTTCCAAACTCACCGACCCTACTCAGGTTTTGGAGGTTATGAAGGAAATTATTTTCCTCAGTATCAGCCGCCTCAAATGAGCTACATGAACATGTTCAATAGCCCTAGCCTTTACCTCCACCTAGTCATAGTTCACATGGAAGTGATGCTTCTACCACCTTCCATTTGACAGAGGGTTGTTCCTCGCTCCTCGATCTTACAGAACAAAGAGGGCTTTCATAGAGGAAGTGGAAGAAATTAAATTCTCCCACAAAAAAGAAAAAGAAAAGGGCTACTAAGAAAAGAAGAACATCAAGCAATGATATACCCGATATGGGTTCAAAGGGCTCTGTAATAAGAAATTGAACCTCATCATGATGTCAGTGCTCATTCCCTATCTTGTAAAGTTGGCAAGGATGGGTTCAAACCCGATAAAATTTTAAACAAACAAATTTTTAGCATGATCACGCTCACATTAATAACAAATACAATCGACTTCAAGAAAGAAAATATTATTAATCGATGAAGAGCTTGAAGAAATAATTTTATGCATGCAAGCTTGTGCTAATATGAGTGGTGCTGGATGCGACAATGAGACCAAATCTATTACATTGGATGGAGTTTCATATGATAGGTGGTCTGAGGTATTATTAGTCTCTTTTTTTTTGCACTTTCTTTTTTTTTTGCACTTTTATTTTTCCTTACTTCATGTATCTAATTCTAGACATATATGATACTTTCTTATGTACGGTAACAAAGCTTCCAATTCTAAGTCAAAGATTATTTCAACAAGCCTCCTACAATATGAGAATCTATAAATTATCTAGGGATGATAAAGCAAAAGGATTTAACTTCGATATATTTTCTAGTTTTGGGTCTAGTAAATCCATCCATAATTCTGGAGGAGAGGAATTTCCTACACCTAGTTTAGGGAAACATGCTAGCAATACTGATGATGATCAATTTGAACATGTTTTCACACCCATGCAACCTACTAACTTCAAGTCAACAGGTGGTGCTAACACAAGCATTAAACCAAAAGGCAAGAAGAAGGTTGCTACATCAAATGAAGATATTGACATCATTAGTAAGTTCTTAGAGAAAGTGGATTCTGTGTCTTACTCAATTCAACATGCCCATATGATTCACTGGACCGAGAAGCTATCTCAGGTTATACAATCACATAAAGATGCATATAGTGAATTGGTTCTTGACAAGTTATATGATAAACTTTTTAGAGATGAGAACGAGGCAAGGTAATTCATAGGTAAATCTGTGGAGAGTCAGTCTAGGTATCTTGCTATGTTCGTGAAGGATAATGGACTGGATGTTGAAGGCATCTAATCCACATAGAAGTGATTTGCTTTTGGTTGATACTTTTGATTTTTTGGGTGCTTTACATGTCTAACCATTACATATTTATATTTGCACAGATGCTAACCTCTGTGATTACTTTTGTGACACTTTAATATGCCTCTGGACAAATATAATTGAGGCATAATTTTATTGTTTATGGTGGTTTGTAATATAATTAGTACAAATGGCTGCTGCACAATTGTGTAGCATAGCTAAAGCTTGAACTCATATCTGTTGAACTCATATTTCATGTGAATTATGTTGCTCTAATGCTCAGTTTGGTTGGTACTCAATTGTATTTACATGGTTGTGTTCAATTTCATGTAGGATTGTGCTTTTTGCAATCAATATATGATGTGAGCAAGGCCTCTTACATGAGACAAATTTATTGTGCTCATTCAAGGTTAGTGAGGGCTATGATGATGGTATTATTTTAAGTACAAAATCGTGAGACATGCAATCAAAATATCTAGTTGCACATGTTTAGGCGAGGCAAGAAATTGTACCTACATTGCTACTACATATTCTTTGGTGTGGCATACATTGATGAGATAAAAATCTCCCTTTTTTGATTTCTCACAATTTCATTTTCAAAAACTACTTTGTGAATTTTAGTATTTTGAGTTGAGGCTTCACCAACTAGGTCATATGTTAGTTTTCATTATCTAATTTCTTGGTTTTGGTGCATCCTTTTGGGTTCATGGAATGTGTATTTCTTTGTGGAATTCTTTAGCTCACCTAACTATGGTGATGTTGGTTTTCATATTCTTTTATTGAAACTTCATTCATTTTCTCCTCATAGAACTGCTTTTCCATGTTCCATGTCCCCATGTTCCATGTTCCATGCTAGTATTAAGGTTTACATGCTAGTAAAGGTTCAAGCATAAAGATTTACAATGTTTCCAAAGACTTAGATAAATTATGGAAAAATATATGACATGCATTTGTATCTTGCTACGCTTGAGACTAGAGAAAATTCCAAATTCTAAAAGATTATAGTTGGATGCTATGTGTAGTGCTTTCTTTTGGCTCATAAGGCATGAATGCAACAGTCGTATTTTTCAGCTCAAATCAAAGCATGCACTGAAACTTTTACAGCAAATTAGTAAATAGCAAATTTTTTAGTGGAACGGCAAAGCAATTTGTTCCATGTTCCCATGAATTTCATTCCATGAATTTTATTTGATTAACAAAGTCCAAATTATAAGTGTTGCTACATACATGAACATGAAAATTGAGAGAGTCAAAATTAGAGCAAGCTTCAATGTATCTATTTGCTGACGTGCAAGCCTCAGTTTTTTTTTCAATAGCTTTGCTTTGACTGACTGATTTTTGTTGGCAACTTCATCACCAGTCTCTAATAATGATTTTGCAATCTGTCCATCTTGAGCCCAGCGAAAAAATTTACATTTTCTGTTTGGGTATGTTCCACAACCCCAGAAATATTTCCCCCCATTCTTTCCATTCTTGCAGAGCTTCAGAGGCGTGGAATGTTGCAAAAACATCTAACTTCATTTGCATGAGGCCCTTCTGATTTCTTCATTCTAAAACAGTCTGAAATTTGTGTTTGTTTTGGGTTGGAACAAGCTGCAATCCAAGCTTCTTAATGTATCATGGCTGCCCAGGTATACACTTGGAATATTTATAACCAAGTTTGTGCTCAAATGCTTCTTTTCCTTCTTTGGTACCTCATGTTACCATTGGCTTTTTGACCGCTTGTTGGTTTTTACCGTTGGTTCACCATCATGCCTTTTTATTGTTATTCACGGTATTGGTTTCTATATTGGTCTTTTTCTCACTCATTTGTGGATCCAAACAGAATTTATTGAGTGGTATGTTCTAAATGTTGGCTCAAACCGAGTTGGTTTTGTGTTTATTGAGTGGTATGTTGTTTATTGTTGGCTCAAAGTAACCGATTATGAGCATACCCTAGAAATGCTTTCAGCGGCTAATATTTATATGTTGTTCTTGTTATTCAGGTTATGAACACTCAATTAATGACAGCTTTCTATGTGATTTTGTTATTAATACTAGGGCTATGATGATGATTAATTAAATTTTGAGAACGCATTGTAAGGTTTGCAATCAAAGTTTCATGTTGCATATGTTTAGGCAAGGCAATATTTTGCAGCCTACGATGCTAAAACATAAACTTTGGTGTGGCATACAATGATGAAATGTTTTTCTGAGCCCATCTATGTTTGAGTACACTTTGATATACGACCTCTATTATGTGTATTCTTTTATATGTTCTAGCTGCTGATTTGTGCCACCCATTGTGACGCCCCAGGTTTCAACAAGGCTGCAGTCCAAGGTGAAATCCAGAATGTCAAACCTGCCATGCACCAACACCGTGCAACAACATGTTTCACCATCACAATAATATCTCTCTAGTGAAGTCAAGTAACAGGTGAAAGTACAAGACATGCAAATAAATAATAAAATAGAACAATGAGATCGAGAATTTACGGAAGTAGTATAAAGATCATCAACATCAACAGGGCCCAACTGGAGATAAAATAGCATATATAGAATCTGTCTCAGTACAAGAAACAATAAGAGGTTCATGATGGGAAATAAATGATTACCTCCTAGAGTTGCAAGTATACAACCTTTATCAAGTTATAGTATTTAAGATTATCGATCCCACGAAAGTAACGGAATTATGAAGAGTTTTGTTTGCTCAAATTAGCATGACTAGGAGTTATTCAAATAAAATGAAAGTGAGAAAATGGTGAAAGTGGTTCGTGAGAGATAAGAGAGTGGATTGTGGATTATGTGCAATAAACGAGGAAGAAAATGAGAGTGGAGAGATTTAGAAAATGTGTGGATAAAAACGAGGAAGAAAATAAGTGTGAGGGGGTTTAAAGATGGAAGTGGTAAAGTGAAAATAAAAGAAAATGAGTGTGAGAGAAGGAGGGTGATGTGATTTGTGTGAAAAAAGAAAAGAAATCAAGAGAGAGAAAGACAATTAAAGAAAATAAACAAATGAAAATAAGGATAAGAGGAAAATTAAGAATGTAAAGTATGGAGGATTAATTAAAGATATGAGGAATCTAGAGTAGATCCACGTGAGCTTATCTCAATCTCACAAGAATGAGTTGGATTGTTAGCTAGTTTCAAACAATCTCTAGGATCCCACAAATATTAGCTCCACACTTAAAAGGGTAATTCCCTGAGGGTTCTAGCCTCAAGGTGAATTAAAGAAAAGAAAAATCTATTCTAGAAAGTAAATACAAGAATTAAATACATTGCATGAAAGTAAATTGCATGAAAGTAAATTGCATGAAAGTAAATTGCATGAAAGTAAATCTAAGCTACAAAGCAATTAAATGAACAAGAAAGAAAATGAAAAGAAATAAAATAGAAACCCAATTCTCGATCTTAATCTAATCCTCCTTTTGGTCCTTGGATTAGAAGAAGAGAAAGAAAATTGAAGGGTGAAAAATTTCATTTATTGTGTAACAAAGTTACAATTTTAGAAGGTCTTCTCAATTAAGAGTAACCCTCCTCTCCAAATGGAGTTTTACAAAATATTTCACAATCTCAAGCCCTCACTCTACCCCTCTATTTATAGATAACAAGAATTTCTACAACCTTTGGATTTGTCTTGGCCCCAGTAACACTCACAACCATAGGATTTAGGTTAGCCCCTAAACAACCCTCATAGCCATGATCTCTCCAAATAATCTAGACCATTGATTTAATCCTTGAGAGATGGGCTTTGTGAGCTTTATTTCTTTGTATTTAATTCTTTTAAGACTCTTGGGCTTCTCTTAAATGCTCTTGGGCTTCTTAGAAATTAACTTGGCCTTCAAATAATTGAATATATATCACTTAAATTCCGATTTCTATCATAACCCGCTGCTGCTGATGAAATTTTGAGAATCTGGTAATTTGGATGGCTCCGCCTCGTCGAGATAGGCGATTTTCATATATAATATGTTGAATTGATTCGAATTGAGAGATATCGCATTTTCTTTGCGGTTGACCATCCTGAGCACGAATTTGACTTAATTTTTTCCATATTTGATTTGATTCTCAATTGTAAGCCAAGTTATTAATAATTCTGACCAAGAAAGTGATGTGTGTTGAGATTTTGCTTCTAAACTTAGTCGGGCTTTGGATTTAGGCATTCCGGGCTTCATTAGAGATCTTTTGGGCTTGAAATAATCTTTATTGGGCTCTTATTTAATAATACTCCATTAGCCCGCAAATTAAGATAAAAACCGTTATTAGCAGGATATTTATTCATATAAAATAGGTAATGAGGGTATAAATTTGTAATTAAAATGTGATAATCAGTTCACTAAGGCACTCAGCCTTTACACAATAGGATCACAAATCTCTAGAGTCTATAAATAATTAAAATAAACATCTACCTGTTTCGTGAAAATAACTACTAATATAAATAACTAAAAGAGGTCCGTGATGCTATCCATCAACCTGCGACTCTCCTGCACACCCGCTGCCCGAAAAGAGGAGAAACAACGAAGGCCAAGCTTATAGCGAATCATCCACCGCCGTGGGAAGGGCTAGGAGAAAATAAGAAAATAATCGTTAATACATATAAATACAAAATCATTCATAAAGTACTACAGGAAAATTGGCATGTAGAGACCCACAATACAAGAGTTAGTACGTCGAGCGAAATAATCCAAACAAGGAAACCCTCATGTATATACCATGTCTCGAATTGTGAATCACTATATACCAATTTCACCTAATGTAATGCAAAATATTACCGTATAAAACACAATTATTCCAAACCTCAACTTTAGAATCAAAGTCACATCTCGAACTACCCTCGGATAGTTGGCACAAATCACAAGGGAAATATATATTCTCACAATATATCCCGACAGTGAGCAAGGACTAATAGAATCGTCTATTTAACTTAAGTTATTAACATTCCACCATGCTATTTTTTACAAGAAATTTACTACCACAGATCATCATGCGGATCGACATATACGGCTTGCCTCACCATCAGACACCCATACGGATCGACATAGACGGCTCACTAGCCTCATCGCATACTTATGGATCGACGATATGGCTCACGGCCTCATCGCATTATCTTGCGGATCGACATATATGGCTCACTAGCCTAACCGTGTCCCGTGATGTCACGATACTTTATTAAGAACATGTACTTATGTGTTCGTGCACATATCTCGTGTACAAATAATATCTCATGTCCACAACATCTCAGGTGTTTAATAGATTCTAGACATCATAATACAATTCAGGTTGGTCGAAGAAATTTCTCAAATCAAAAGTATACGACTCAAAACACACATACATATCAATAAAAATCCCAATGAAATCCCTCAAAATCGCCAAAGAAAAGAACAAGGCTTTGAGAGAAGGGAAAAGGGCTACTAGGGTTTGGGACACAGGAGAAAAGAGGTATTTTTCATGTTTAAACATGTGTATATATGACAGCAAACCGAAAACTACAGCCCTAAACTCAAAACTCAAACTGGAAAAAACAACTGACTAGAAACAAACTCTTCGGTATTTTAGCTATAACTTTTGCATCCGACCTCAGAATGAGATGATTAAAGATTTTCCGGAAATCGCTGAAGGTATCTACAACTTTGATCTTTTAAGTTTTTCCATATTCACAACGATCGTGTGAAAAAGACGTAATCTCTCCACTAGTCATAAATTTCCAGATTTATGCATCGAGCATGATTTGTGCACTTGCACTCATATATGCACATATATATGTTGTAAAATCATCAGAACTCAGATAAACAAGGTTTTTTAATTATTTTCAGATCACAAAACATCTCTATAACTCATTGTAAATCTTTTTAAACACAAAAGATCAAATCTTTACACATATAATATAAAAGAATCTCTTTTCTATATTCAAAACTAGTTCTTTTAGGCTCAATAAAACCTTGTGAAAGAATTTCATTAAAATGATTCTTTGAAAAATTAGGTGTAGGGTTAGAGATGAAACTCACCGAAATCTTGTTAAAACAAGTGAATGATGCAAAGGGAGGTAGATCCCTAAGTGCCATAATCCAAGGTGAAATCTTGCTTCAAAGGCTCTTGAATTCTCACAAGAAAGTTCTAGGGTTTAGAGGAGGGTTTGGTGGCTGTTAGGGTTTGAGAGTTCGATAAAAGATGTGAAAATTTGTGAAAATATGTATTTATATACAGGTAAACCCGAAATAACCTAGTCGTGACCGAAATCCAAATAAGAACCGGAAATCTGCTTTGACTAGGAAAGTATCCCCTTGGTAGTTTGACCATAACTTTCTCATACAAACTCTAAATGAGGTGATCTAAGATTTGTTGGAAAACTGTTGAAGAGACCTACAACTTTGGTGTTTTAAGGTTTTCCAGATTATAAATGTAGCAGTGTGTAAAACCTATAAACTCATAACTGGTCATTATTTCCAGATTTATACTCGTGCATGTTTCTGCATGTTTTGACACGTTCTCTCACAAATGTGAACTTTAGAATCAAAGTCACATCTCGAACTACCCTCGGATAGTTGGCACAAATCACAAGGGAAATATATATTCTCACAATATATCCCGACAGTGAGCAAGGACTAATAGAATCGTCTAACTTAAGTTATTAACATTCCACCATGCTATTTTTTACAAAAATTCTACATTTCGTCATCATCATGCGGATCGACATATCACGACACCGGCCTCATTCATATCACCATATCGGATCGACATAGGCGGCTCACTAGCCTCATCGCATACCTTGCGGATCGGCGTATATGGCTCCAGCCTCATCGCATTATCTTGCGGATCGACATATATGGCTCACTAGCCTAACCGTGTCCCGTGATGTCACGATACTTTATTAAGAACATGTACTTATGTGTTCGTGCACATATCTCGTGTACAAATAATATCTCATGTCCACAACATCTCAGGTGTTTAATAGATTCTAGACATCATAATACAATTCAGGTTGGTCGAAGAAATTTCTCAAATCAAAAGTATACGACTCAAAACACACATACATAAATTCGATGAAAAATCCTCTGAAATCCCTCAAAATCGCCAAAGAAAAGAACAAGGCTTTGAGAGAAGGGAAAAGGGCTACTAGGGTTTGGGACACAGGAGAAAAGAGGTATTTTTCATGTTTAAACATGTGTATATATGACAGCAAACCGAAAACTACAGCCCTAAACACAGAAACACGGCCGGAAAAAAAAACAATCGACTAGAAACAAACTCTTCGGTATTTTAGCTATAACTTTTGCATCCGACCTCAGAATGAGATGATTAAAGATTTTCGGAAATCTGCTGAAGGTATCTACAACTTTGATCTTTTAAGTTTTTCCATATTCACAACGTATCAGTGTGAAAAAGACAGAATCTCTCCACTAGTCATAAATTTCCAGATTTATGCATCGAGCATGATTTGTGCACTTGCACTCATATATGCACATATATATGTTGTAAAATCATCGAACTCAGATAAACAAGGTTTTTAATTATTTTCAGATCACAAAACATCTCTATAACTCATTGTAAATCTTTTTAAACACAAAAGATCAAATCTTTACACATATAATATAAAAGAATCTCTTTTCTATATTCAAAACTAGTTCTTTTAGGCTCAATAAAACCTTGTGAAAGAATTTCATTAAAATGATTCTTTGAAAAATTAGGTGTAGGGTTAGCGAGATGAAACTTTTGAAATCTTGTTAAAACAAGTGAATGATGCAAAGGCAGGTAGATCCCTAAGGCCTTGAATCAAGGTGAAATCTTGCTTCAAAGGCTCTTGAATTCTCACAAGAAAGTTCTAGGGTTTAGAGGAGGGTTTGGTGGCTGTTAGGGTTTGAGAGTTCTGATAAAAGATGTGAAAATTTGTGAAAATATGTATTTATATACAGGTAAACCCGAAATAACCTAGTCGACCGAAATCCAAATAAGAACCGAGAAATCTGTTTTGACTAGGAAAGTATCCCCTTCGGTAGTTTGACCATAACTTTCTCATACAAACTCTAAATGAGGTGATCTAAGATTTGTTGGAAAACTGTTGAAGAGACCTACAACTTTGGTGTTTTAAGGTTTTCCAGATTATAAATGTAGCAGTGTGTAAAACCTATAAACTCATAACTGGTCATTATTTCCAGATTTATACTCGTGCATGTTTCTGCATGTTTTGACACGTTCTCTCACAAATGTGAACTTGTTTGTTCTCAAAGCACTTGATAACATACTCAAATGTCATTTAATGATATTTTTCACCTTAAAATATATTTATCCATATATATCACAAAATATTCAAATTATCGGGTTTTACACCCATATAGTTGACACAATTTCAGTTTGTTTTGTAAATATATGTTGGCTACAAATTGGTTCTGAGCATACCCACTTTGGTTTTGTTTCCAATTTTATTGGTTCTGAGCATACCCACTTTGGTTTTGTTTCCATTTTTATGGTTTTCTTTTATATGTTCTAGCCGCTGATTTGTGCACCCATTGGCGACCGTGTTTCAACAAGCCGCGTTCAAGGTGAAATCGTAATGTCAAACCCGCCATGCACCAACACCGCAACAACATGTTTCACCATCACAATAATATCTCTAGTGAAGTCGTAACAGTGAAAGTACAAGACATGCAAATAAATAATAAAATAGAACAATGAGATCGAATTTACTAAGTAGTATAAAGATCATCAACATCAACAAAGGCCCAACCGAGATAAAATAGCATATATAGAATCCGCTCTCAAGACAAGAAACAATAAGAGGTTCATGATGGGAAATAAATGATTACCTCCTAGAGTTGCAAGTATACAACCTTTATCAAGTTATAGTATTTAAGATTATCGATCCCATGAAAGTAACGGAATTATGAAGAGTTTTGTTCAAGTTTTGGTTCTCAAATTATGATGACAATTAGGAGTTATTCAAATAAAATGAAAGTGAGAAAATGGTGAAAGTGGTCGTGAGAGATAAGAGAGAGTGGATTGTGGATTATGTGCAATAAACGAGGAAGAAAATGAGAGTGAGAGATTTAGAAAATGTGTGTGATAAAAACGAGGAAGAAAATAAGTGGAGGGGGTTTAAAGATGGAAGTGGTAAAGTGAAAATAAAAGAAAATGAGTGGAGAGAAGGAGGGTGATTGTGATTTGTGGAAAAAAAGAAAAGAAATCAAGAGGAGAAAGACATTAAAGAAAAATAAACAAATGAAAAATAAGGATAAGAGGAAAATTAAGAATGTAAAGTATGGAGGATTAATTAAAGATATGAGGAATCTAGAGTAGATCCATCGTAGCTTATCTCAATCTCACAAGAATGAGTTGGATTTGTTAGCTAGTTTCAAACAATCTCTAGGATCCCACAAATATTAGCTCCACACTTAGAAAGGGTAATTCCCTAGAGGGTTCTAGCCTCAAGGTGAATTAAAGAAAAGAAAAATCTATTCTAGAAAGTAAATACAAGAATTAAATACATTGCATGAAAGTAAATTGCATGAAAGTAAATTGCATGAAATTAAATTGCATGAAAGTAAATCTAAGCTACAAAGCAATTAAATGAACAAGAAAGAAAATGAAAAAGAAATAAAATAGAAACCAACAATCCTCGATCTTAATCTAATCCTCCTTTTGGTCCTTGGATTAGAAGAGAAAGAAAATTGAAGGGTGAAAAATTTCATTTATTGTGTAACAAAAGTTACAATTTTTAGAAGGTCTTCTCAATTAAGAGTAACCCTCCTCTCCAAATGGAGTTTTACAAAATATTTCACAATCTCAAGCCCTCACTCTACCCCTCTATTTAGATAACAAGAATTTCTCACAACCTTGGATTTGTTCTACCTGTAACACTCTCACAACCATGTGATGTAAGTAGCCCCTAAACAACCCTCATAGCCATAGGATCTCTCCAAATAATCTAGACCATTGATTTAATCCTTGAGAGATGGGCTTTGTGAGCTTTATTTCTTTTGTATTTAATTCTTTTAAGACTCTTGGGCTTCTTTAATGGCTTCTTAGAAATTAACTTGGCCTTCAAATAATTGAATATATATCACTTAAATTCCGATTTCTATCATAACCCGCTGCTGCTGATGAAATTTTGAGAATCGTAATTTGATGGCCCGTCTTCGTCGAGATAGGCGATTTTCATATATAATATGTTGAATTTCATTCGAATTGAGAGATATCGCATTTCTTTTGCGTTGACCATCCCGGCACGAATTTGACTTAATTTTTTCCATATTTGATTTGATTCTCAATTGTAAGCCAAGTTATTAATAATTTCACCAAGAAAGTGATGTGTGTTGAGATTTTGCTTCTAAACTTAGTCGTGGGCTTTGGATTTAGGCATTACGGGCTTCATTAGAGATCTTTTGGGCTTGAAATAATCTTTATTTGGGCTCTTATTTAATAATACTCCATTAGCCGCAAATTAAGATAAAACCGTTATTAGCAGTGATATTTATTCATATAAAATAGGTAATGAGGGTATAAATTTGTAATTAAAATGTGATAATCAGTTCACTAAGGCACTCACCTTACACAATAGGATCACAAATCTCTAGAGTCTATAAATAATTAAAATAAACATCTACTGTGGAGCTCAGAAAAATAACTACTAATATAAATAACTAAAAGAGGTCTGTGATGCTATCCATCAACCTGCGACTCTCCGCATACCCGCCTCACTTCAAAAGAGGAGAAACAACGAGCAAGCTTATAGCAGAATCATCTCCACGCCTGTGGGAAGGGCTAGGAGAAAATAAGAAAATCTTGTTAATACATATAAATACAAAATCATTCATAAAGTACTACAGAAAATTGGCATGTAGAGACCCACAATACAAGAGTTAGTATGCGTCGTTTAAATAATCCAAACAAGGAAACCCTCATGTATATACCATGTCCTAATTGTGAATCACTATATACCAATTTCACCCCAATGAATGCAAAATATTACCGTATAAAACACAATTATTCCAAACCTCAACTTTAGAATCAAAGTCACATCTCGAACTACCCTCGGATAGTTGGCACAAATCACAAGGGAAATATATATTCTCACAATATATCCCGCAAGTGAGCAAGGACTAATAGAATCGTCTATTTAACTTAAGTTATTAACATTCCACCATGCTATTTTTTACAAGAAATTCTACGGCCGTGATCATCATGCGGATCGACATATACGGCTTACCACCTCATCATCACCACGGATCGACATAGACGGCTCACTAGCCTCATCGTGATACCTTGCGGATCGACGTGATATGGCTCATCGCCTCATCGCATTATCTTGCGGATCGACATATATGGCTCACTAGCCTAACTGCGGTCCCGTGATGTCACGTGATACTTTATTAAGAACATGTACTTATGTGTTCGTGCACATATCTCTGTACAAATAATATCTCATGTCCACAACATCTCGTGTTTAATAGATTCTAGACATCATAATACAATTCAGGTTGGTCAAGAAATTCTCAAATCAAAAGTATACGACTCAAAACACACATACATAAATTCATTTAAAATCCTACTTAAATCCCTCAAAATCGCCAAAGAAAAGAACAAGGCTTTGAGAGAAGGGAAAAAGGGCTACTAGGGTTTGGGACACAGGAGAAAAGAGGTATTTTTCATGTTTAAACATGTATATACATGAAACCCGAAAACTACAGCCCTAAACTCAAAACCCGAACTCGAAAAAAACAATCTGACTAGAAACAAACTCTTCGGTATTTTAGCTATAACTTTTGCATCCGACCTCAGAATGAGATGATTAAAGATTTTCTGAAATCTGCTGAAGGTATCTACAACTTTGATCTTTTAAGTTTTTCCATATTCACAACGTATTTGTGAAAAGACGAATCTCTCCACTAGTCATAAATTTCCAGATTTATGCATCGAGCATGATTTGTGCACTTGCACTCATATATGCACATATATATGTTGTAAAATCATCGAACTCAGATAAACAAGGTTTTTAATTATTTTCAGATCACAAAACATCTCTATAACTCATTGTAAATCTTTTTAAACACAAAAGATCAAATCTTTACACATATAATATAAAAGAATCTCTTTTCTATATTCAAAACTAGTTCTTTTAGGCTCAATAAAACCTTGTGAAAGAATTTCATTAAAATGATTCTTTGAAAAATTAGGTGTAGGGTTAGCAGAGATGAAACTCACCAAATCTTGTTAAAACAAGTGAATGATGCAAAGGCTGGTAGATCCCTAAGTCAGCTAGCCAATCCAAGGTGAAATCTTGCTTCAAAGGCTCTTGAATTCTCACAAGAAAGTTCTAGGGTTTAGAGGAGGGTTTGGTGGCTGTTAGGGTTTGAGAGTTCTGATAAAAGATGTGAAAATTTGTGAAAATATGTATTTATATACAGGTAAACCCGAAATAACCTACCAGACCGAAATCCAAATAAGAACCAGGAAACTGCTTTGACTAGGAAAGTATCCCCTTCGGTAGTTTGACCATAACTTTCTCATACAAACTCTAAATGAGGTGATCTAAGATTTGTTGGAAAACTGTTGAAGAGACCTACAACTTTGGTGTTTTAAGGTTTTCCAGATTATAAATGTAGCAGTGTGTAAAACCTATAAACTCATAACTGGTCATTATTTCCAGATTTATACTCGTGCATGTTTCCTGCATGTTTTGACACGTTTCTCTCACAAATGTGAACTTGTTTGTTCTCAAAGCACTTGATAACATACTCAAATGTCATTTAATGATATTTTTCACCTTAAAATATATTTATCCATATATATCACAAAATATTCAAATTATCGGGTTTTACACCCATATAGTTGACACAATTTCAGTTTGTTTTGTAAATATATGTTGGCTACAAATTGGTTACGAGCATACCCACTTTGGTTTTGTTTCCAATTTTATTGGTTACGAGCATACCCACTTTGGTTTTGTTTCCATTTTTATGGTTTTCTTGTGGGTTTTGTTCTATTTGTTCTATTTGTTCTATATGCAAAGCTCATTGTGCAACCCATCATTGTTTGCAACCTTCTCCTTATGGCTATCGATATTCTTCAATGATGGGTATCAGCCACCACCACCTCTGCCAATTCCACCTTCTCATTACTACTGCCATGAGCATCATGAGGACTCTTGCCTCTCATTGTTCAGATATTTTCTTCATTTTGTTGACTGTTAGGGGTTTTTTATTTGATAGAGGGTTTATTGCTTGACAGAGTTTGCTGATTAGTAGGGGGTTTCAGTTTGTTATGAACATAATTATGGTTGGTTAATATATTTATAAATATATGATGGGTTGTAATTTTCCTTCCACTTTTTGTTGGAGCCAAACCGAAAGTGCATTGGAAATGATTTCCAACATCATTTTTTGGGTGAAACAAACAAAATAAACTCTTTCCAAGAAAAGCATGGAAAAGCATGGAATTGATGTTACACTACAAGATTTGTTTTCTAGGATATTTGGGATTTGAAACAAACACACCCTAATACTAATGAATTCTTGGTGCAAACTGGGGCCTCTAATGTTATTGGAAAGTAGGAGGTAAAGGAGAATGGAGCATTGAATATTGCGACATTTAATGCAAATGAGAGCGAGGTCTTTGTAGTTTCAGAGCGATTGAATAATGCGGTTCTGGGTAAATCATTTGTGAAGATTGATAAACAATTAGTGAAAGAGACTTTTAAATTGTTTAACACTTACTACCTCCAGTGCATCTAGGAGGAAGAGAAGAGAAGTGGAATAAAAACAATGTTAGAATATAAAAATATAACTCTCATCACAACTTCGGAGTTTGGTGTAATGGTTAAGTCATTTAAGATTGTATTAGAGCAACTCAGGTTCAAATCCCACAGAGCATGAAGTTAAAGCAGGTTCTCTAAAAACTGATAGCACTGTGAGTCCAGATTTTGGCCCATAAAAAATGCGCTCAACATGCGGAGACTTGTTAGGATTAATATAGAATTACAAGCCTAACAATACTATATTTTATTATTTTATCTACTGTTTTATCTACTAATATTCCCTCTGTTTCTATTCCGCTCTTTTCCCGTGTACAAAGTTTATTTGTTCTCTTCAATTTCTCTAGATTTTTCACCTATCCATTTAATTTCTTGTAAACAAATTATACTAATCACTTTTGGATCAAATTTTTTTAAATGTAAAGTTTGGTTTTAAACACCCATCATTCTTGTTAACTACTAGTTTTAATATTTGCACCTTACATTGAAATCTGATATTATGTATACATTGGCCCATTACTCATATTATTACTCATCATCCGAAATCAATGGATTTGCAGTTGATGATCTTACTAGATCATGCCCCTGCTAAGTTATTTCAGATATTTATAATGAAAATGCTCATCAATGATTTTCTAGATTCCTACCTCATTATAGTTTGTGAGAGTTAATATAAACGAGTATAATGTGTTATGTTATGCATCACTTCCTGGATTAATAGTTGCCCCAGATTGTAGAGCTTGAATTCATAATATATTACCAGAAGTAATCTTTGTTTGCTTTGCTTATTTAACTAGAAATGTTATATTTTACAATTCACTTCCTGGATTAGCTTTATTTATGGATAACAAGAATTTCTCACAACCTTTGGATTTCTCTTTGCCCTGCAAGAACACTCACAACCATGTGATTTAAGCAATTTCCTTAAACAACCCTCATAGCCATAGGATCTCTCCAAATAATCTAGACCATTGATTTAACTGAGAGATGGGCTTTGTGAGCTTTATTTCTTTTGTATTTAATTCTTTTAAGACTCTTGGGCTTCTCTTAAATGCTCTGGCTTCTTAGAAATTAACTGGCCTTCAATAATTGAATATATATCACTTAAATTCCGATTTCTATCATAACCCGCTGCTGCTGATGAAATTTTGAGAATCTGGTAATTTGATGGCTCCGCCTCGTCGAGATAGGCATTTTCATATATAATATGTTGAATTCGATTCTCAATTGAGAGATATCGATTTTCTTTAAGGTTGACCATCCCGAAAGCACGAATTTGACTTAATTTTTTCCATATTTGATTTGATTCTCAATTGTAAGCCAAGTTATTAATAATTTCACCAAGAAAGTGATGTGTGTTGAGATTTTGCTTCTAAACTTAGTCGTGGGCTTTGGATTTAGGCATTACGGGCTTCATTAGAGATCTTTTGGGCTTGAAATAATCTTTATTTGGGCTCTTATTTAATAATACTCCATTAGCCGCAAATTAAGATAAAACCGTTATTAGGTGATATTTATTCATATAAAATAGGTAATGAGGGTATAAATTTGTAATTAAAATGTGATAATCAGTTCACTAAGGCACTCATCTTTACACAATAGGATCACAAATCTCTAGAGTCTATAAATAATTAAAATAAACATCTACCGTGGAGCCTAAAAATAACTACTAATATAAATAACTAAAAGAGGTCTGTGATGCTATCCATCAACTGCGACTCCTGCATTAACCCGCCATTTCAAAAGAGGAGAAACAACGAAGCCAAGCTTATAGCGAATCATCTCCACCTCTGGGGAAGGGCTAGGAGAAAATAAGAAAATACTGGTTAATACATATAAATACAAAATCATTCATAAAGTACTACAGAAAATTGGCATGTAGAGACCCACAATACAAGAGTTAGTATCCGAGCTTAAATAATCCAAACAAGGAAACCCTCATGTATATACCATGTCTCGAATTGTGAATCACTATATACCAATTTCAGTCCACGAATGCAAAATATTACCGTATAAAACACAATTATTCCAAACCTCAACTTTAGAATCAAAGTCACATCTCGAACTACCCTCGGATAGTTGGCACAAATCACAAGGGAAATATATATTCTCACAATATATCCCGACAAAGGAGCAAGGACTAATAGAATCGTCTATTTAACTTAAGTTATTAACATTCCACCATGCTATTTTTTACAAGAAATTTACGTTCGTCGTGATCATCATGCGGATCGACATATACGGCTAATACCTCATCGTATCACCATACGGATCGACATAGACGGCTCACTAGCCTCATCGCATTACCTTGCGGATCGACGTATACGGCTCACTGGCCTCATCGCATTATCTTGCGGATCGACATATATGGCTCACTAGCCTAACCGTGTCCCGTGATGTCACGTGATACTTTATTAAGAACATGTACTTATGTGTTCGTGCACATATCTCTGTACAAATAATATCTCATGTCCACAACATCTCGGTGTTTAATAGATTCTAGACATCATAATACAATTCAGGTTGGTCAAGAAAATTTCTCAAATCAAAAGTATATGACTCAAAACACACATACAATTCACTGAAAATCCTACAATCCCTCAAAATCGCCAAAGAAAAGAACAAGGCTTTGAGAGAAGGAAAAAGGGCTACTAGGGTTTGGGACACAGGAGAAAAGAGGTATTTTTCATGTTTAAACATGTGTATATATGACGCAAACCCAAAAACTACAGCCCTAAACCCAAACCAAACCGAAAAAAAACAACTGACTAGAAACAAACTCTTCGGTATTTTAGCTATAACTTTTGCATCCGACCTCAGAATGAGATGATTAAAGATTTTCTGAAATCTGCTGAAGGTATCTACAACTTTGATCTTTTAAGTTTTTCCATATTCACAACGACGTAGATTTAATCTCCACTAGTCATAAATTTCCAGATTTATGCATCGAGCATGATTTGTGCACTTGCACTCATATATGCACATATATATGTTGTAAAATCATCGAACTCAGATAAACAAGGTTTTAATTATTTTCAGATCACAAAACATCTCTATAACTCATTGTAAATCTTTTAAACACAAAAGATCAAATCTTTACACATATAATATAAAAGAATCTCTTTCTATATTCAAAACTAGTTCTTTTAGGCTCAATAAAACCTTGTGAAAGAATTTCATTAAAATGATTCTTTGAAAATTAGGTGTAGGGTTAGCAGAGATGAAACTCACCAAATCTTGTTAAAACAAGTGAATGATGCAAAGGCGAGGTAGATCCCTAAGCTGCCATGATCCAAGGTGAAATCTTGCTTCAAAGGCTCTTGAATTCTCACAAGAAAGTTCTAGGGTTTAGAGGAGGGTTTGGTGGCTGTTAGGGTTTGAGAGTTCTGATAAAAGATGTGAAAATTTGTGAAAATATGTATTTATATACAGGTAAACCCGAAATAACCTAGTCAGACCCGAAATCCAAATAAGAACCAGGAAATCTGTTTTGACTAGGAAAGTATCCCCCTTCGGTAGTTTGACCATAACTTTCTCATACAAACTCTAAATGAGGTGATCTAAGATTTGTTGGAAAACTGTTGAAGAGACCTACAACTTTGGTGTTTTAAGGTTTCCAGATTATAAATGTAGCAGTGTAAAACCTATAAACTCATAACTGGTCATTATTTCCAGATTTATACTCGTGCATGTTTCCATGTTTGACACGTTTCTCTCACAAATGTGAACTTGTTTGTTCTCAAAGCACTTGATAACATACTCAAATGTCATTTAATGATATTTTTCACCTTAAAATATATTTATCCATATATATCACAAAATATTCAAATTATCGGGTTTTACACCCATATAGTTGACACAATTTCAGTTTGTTTTGTAAATATATGTTGGCTACAAATTGGTTACGAGCATACCCACTTTGGTTTTGTTTCCAATTTTATTGGTTACGAGCATACCCACTTTGGTTTTGTTTCCATTTTTTATGGTTTTCTTGTGGGTTTTGTTCTATTTGTTCTATTTGTTCTATATGCAAAGCCTCATTGTGCAACCCATCATTGTTTGCAACCTTCTCCTTATGGCTATCAGATATTCTTCAATGATGGGTATCAGCCACCACCACCTCCGCCAATTCCACCTTCTCATTACTACTGCCATGAGCATCATGAGGACTCTTGCCTCTCATTGTTCAGATATTTTCTTCATTTTGTTGACTGTTAGGGGTTTTTTATTTGATAGAGGTTTATTGCTTGACAGAGTTTTCTGTTAGTAGGGGTTTCAGTTTGTTATGAACATAATTATGGTTGGTTAATATATTTATAAATATATGATGGGTTGTAATTTTCCTTCCACTTTTTGTTGGAGCCAAACCGAAAGTGCATTGGAAATGATTTCCAACATCATTTTTGGGTGAAACAAACAAAATAAAATCTTTCCAAGAAAAGCATGGAATTGATGTTACACTACAAGATTTGTTTTCTAGGATATTTGGGATTTGAAACAAACACACCCTAATACTAATGAATTCTTGGTGCAAACTGGGGCCTCTAATGTTATTGGAAAGTAGGAGGTAAAGGAGAATGGAGCATTGATCTTGCGACATTTAATGCAAATGAGCTAAGTCTTTGTAGTTTCAGAGCGATTGAATAATGCGGTTCGGGAAAATCATTTGTGAAGATTGATAAACAATTAGTGAAAGAGACTTTAAATTGTTTAACACTTACTACCTCCAGTGCATCTAGAGGAAGAGAAGAGAAGTGGAATAAAAACAATGTTAGAATATAAAAATATAACTCTCATCACAACTTCGGAGTTTGGTGTAATGGTTAAGTCATTTAAGATTGTATTAGAGCAACTCAGGTTCAAATCCCACGAGCATGAAGTTAAAGGTGTTCTCTAAACCGATAGCACTGTGGAGTCCAGATTTTGGCCCATAAAAATGCGCCAACATGCGGAGACTTGTTAGGATTAATATAGAATTACAAGCCTAACAATACTATATTTTATTATTTTATCTACTAATATTCCCTCTGTTTCTATTCCGCTCTTTTCCCGTGTACAAAGTTTATTTGTTCTCTTCAATTTCTCTAGATTTTTCGCCTATCCATTTAATTTCTTGTAAACAAATTATACTAATCACTTTTGGATCAAATTTTTTTAAATGTAAAGTTTGGTTTTAAACACCCATCATTCTTGTTAACTACTAGTTTTAATATTTGCACCTTACATTGAAATCTGATATTATGTATACATTGGCCCATTACTCATATTATTACTCATCATCTGAAATCAATGGATTTGCAGTTGATGATCTTACTAGATCATGCCCCCTGTTAAGTTATTTCAGATATTTATAATGAAAATGCTCATCAATGATTTTCTAGATTCCTACCTCATTATAGTTTGTGAGAGTTAATATAAACGAGTATAATGTGTTATGTTATGCATCACTTCCTGGATTAATAGTTGCCCCAGATTGTAGAGCTTGAATTCATAATATATTACCGAGAAGTAATCTTTGTTTGCTTTGCTTATTTAACTAGAAATGTTATATTTTACAATTCACTTCCTGGATTAGCTTTATTTATGGATGAGGACAGTATGTCACTAACTTCAGTTACCCAATACTCACTACTTTGTTCAGGTGGCGTTATCATTTGTGTCTTTGGTCTTGAGATAAGGGCCACCTTACTAGACAAATCGAGAAGTACTCAACATATGCTTTCATCACTCATTTTTAATCGTAGAATTGACAAAATTTTCAGTTTAATTTGCAGATCTGAGTTTAGTATGCTGATGCATATACGTCCAGTATTTGAAGAGTTTGTTACTCAAATTACCTTGTTTGAGAGATGTTCTTGCTCTTCTAATGAGTTAGTCGGTGTCACTTGGATATGAGGCTTGAAATTCAAATGTTTTATTAGCCTTTTTTCCCCACGATTAGAAGTGAGGAATGGTGTAAGAAATATCACACATTTGTTCTTAATTGAGCTTGCAAGCATGATTGGTAGCAAACAGCAACTAAAACGTGCAGCAAACTTGCTTATAAGCACGAACCTGAAAATACGATGAGTTGAAATTTTATGTGGACAAGATGCAGGCTTCCTCATACATTGAAAGAGAAGTTTCCTATGCAAGTCTCATTCCAATCAGAAAAATCAGAAAACCCCTGCTTTCAAACTCTCATATGAAAGCAAAAATGTTTACTTAATTTGATGACCATTAGTGTTGGAAACTTTCTCCATGTTAGTTTCGTTGTCAACCATCAAAACGTCTGTAGTCCCTTGGGTCATGCTCTTGCTTTCTTGCTTGTGTAATTCATTTTCCATGAACGTGGAAGTTTCCCATCTGATGCATTCCTTTCACTTGAACTATTACATCAATCAGCTTTTGTCTGATGAAGGCTAAAATGCCAAAGAACCTGACAAAGTTGAGCATCTTTGAGTTTGCAACCATTGGATTTTCCTATTTCTTGCTTCCTTTATTTATGTTAATATCCTTTGATACCATCAGCTTAATCATTGTTTATAATAATAGCAGTAGCATTGTTATCATTGTTGTTTATAACAGCCATTACGAATTGATGCCAAGACAACTCTGTTCATCATATGGAAGATCCATTTTGTCTGACTAGACTAGATCACAATGGATTAACCACACAAAAAAAAAAAGACTAGTTGTTAATGTTACAATTTCCTTTACTTGTTTATGTATATTGCATCAATTACTACGTTTATTTTAATGGAGCACAAAGATAAATTTCGATAAATTTCTCCTGTATATGACCATATCAATTTTTCTTTCTTGCAAATGTTAGCCAAAATGACTGAACTAGATGTGGTACTTGATTTGGCTATGGATGTGGATGCTGTAAGTTTTAACTTCTAGAGTAGACATTTTGTGCTTATAACAAACTCAACCTTTTGCTTGGATTTTTGTTTTAAAAATATCAGTACATGAAGGATAAATACGTTTTAGGATGTTGTTCATTTTTTCATAAGCAAAAAATTGGGTACTCTATTGGGTACTCTATAACCTCATAAATTATGCTCTTATATACATTAATAAGTTCAAGTATAAATTTTATCTTTTGCACAATATCCTGAGTTTTTAAATTTTTAAAAATAGTTAGTTTTGAGGTAGAAATTTCAATTTTGAATTAATCTTTGTGTAAATTGAGAACTTTCTAAGGCATTTTTATATATTTTTAGATCATTGCAATGCACGGAGAGCCTTTAACTAGGAAAATATATGACCAGTTTTGAGGTATAAATTTCAAATTTGAATTAATCTTTGTGTAAATTGAGAACTTTCTAAGGCATTTTTATTAATATTTTAAGATCATTGCAATGCACGGAAAACCTTTAACTAGGAAAATATATTACTCAAGAGAAACAAGCCTCTCTCGGTTTGCAATGATACAAGAATTCTCATTTATTGTATCAGAAATTTTGACATCTTACGTTAGCTACACTCTGTAGTGCATTAGCTTGCTTATCAAAATGGAGGATATAAATTTTTTATAGTTACTTCTGAGCAGATGCTAATTTCACATACATCAAAATGTGCATATGGTACATATACAAAGTATTCAAGAAAAGTTAACACATTGATGGGAGACATGTTTTAAAGCGTCTATGCTTCATATTCCTAGTTTACAAATATAGAAATAGTTGGATTAGTTCAACATAATAAATCTCAGTGTCTTTCGGTTTGAGTGCACATTACTCACACCTTTACCTTCATATAGGCATGACAATTATTCCATACCCAACTGCCTCACCACCGCCTTCCACCATTCTCACTTAGCCTCGGCTCATTCACTTCATAACCCACCCATATAGTTAAATGGATTGAAAAGAAAATAAATGGGCACTTAATGGGCAGCAGTATCATGCCATTCATAACCCAAGTATAAACTCATTTCAATATATATATATATATATATATATATATATATATATATATATATATATATATATATATATATATATATATATATATATATATATATATATATATATATATATATATATATATATATATATATATATATATATATATATATATATATATGAGAAAATGTAGGAACTTGGTACCAAGCACAAGTTTTGTGCTTGGTAGTAAGGTGTCTCATTCTCATCCACTCTCCAATCCATGTGAATTTGGTCCCCATTTGAATGAGTGGATGAGTGCAGGCTAATACACATTTGTTCTTTTTATTTTTATTTTTATTTTTATTTTTATTTTTTATTTACTTTTGGGGTCGAACACTTATTGACCAAGTCTTGGGTTTGGACACATTCTATTCAACATGTTGAGGCCTCAAACCATTTTTCTCTTATTATTATTCTATCTCCAACTCTTTACATCTACAATACTATATTTTATTATTTTATCTACTAATATTCCCTCTGTTTCTATTCCTCTCTTTTCCGTGTACAAAGTTTATTTGTTCTCTTCAATTTCTCTAGATTTTTCGCCTATCCATTTAATTTCTTGTAAACAAATTATACTAATCACTATTTGGATCAAATTTTTTTAAATGTAAAGTTTGGTTTTAAACATCCATCATTCTTGTTGACTACTAGTTTTAATATTTGCACCTTACATAGAAATCGATATTTTGTAGACATTGGCCCATTGCTCATATTATTACTCATCATCCGACATCAATGGATTTGCAGTTGATGATCTTCTTGGATCATGCCCCCGTAGTTATTTCAGATATTTATAATGAAAATGTTCATCAATGATTTTCTAGATTCCTACCTCATTATAGTTTGTGAGAGTTAATATAAACGAGTATAATGTGTTATGTTATGCATCACTTCGGATTAATAGTTGCCCCAGATTGTAGAGCTTGAATTCATAATATATTACCGAGCATACCCACTTTGGTTTTGTTTCCAATTTTATTGGTTACGAAAGCATACCCACTTTGGTTTTGTTTCCATTTTTATGGTTTTCTGGGTTTTGTTCTATTTGTTCTATTTGTTCTATATGCAAAGCCTCATTGTGCAACCCATCATTGTTTGCAACCTTCTCCTTATGGCTATCAGATATTCTTCAATGATGGGTATCAGCCACCACCACCTCCGCCAATTCCACCTTCTCATTACTACTGCCATGAGCATCATGAGGACTCTTGCCTCTCATTGTTCAGATATTTTCTTCATTTTGTTGACTGTTAGGGGTTTTTTATTTGATAGAGGGTTTATTGCTTGACAGAGTTTGTTGATTAGTAGGGGGTTTCAGTTTGTTATGAACATAATTATGGTTGGTTAATATATTTATAAATATATGATGGGTTGTAATTTTCCTTCCACTTTTTTTGTTGGAGCCAAACTGAGAAAGTGCATTGGAAATGATTTCCAACATCATTTTTTGGGTGAAACAAACAAAATAAAATCTTTCCAAGAAAAGCATGGAATTGATGTTACACTACAAGATTTGTTTTCTAGGATATTTGGGATTTGAAACAAACACACCCTAATACTAATGAATTCTTGGTGCAAACTGGGGCCTCTAATGTTATTGGAAAGTAGGAGGTAAAGGAGAATGGAGCATTGATCTTGCGACATTTAATGCAAATGAGAGCGAAGTCTTTGTAGTTTCAGAGCGATTGAATAATGCGTTCTGGGAAAATCATTTGTGAAGATTGATAAACAATTAGTGAAAGAGACTTTTAAATTGTTTAACACTTACTACCTCCAGCATCTAGAGGAAGAGAAGAAGTGGAATAAAACAATGTTAGAATATAAAAATATAACTCTCATCACAACTTCGAGTTTGGTGTAATGGTTAAGTCATTTAAGATTGTATTAGAGCAACTCGGGTTCAAATCCCCGAGTATGAAGTTAAAGGTGTTCTCTAAAAGCGATAGCACTGAGTCCAGATTTTGGCCCATAAAAATGCGCCTAACATGCGGACTTGTTAGGATTAATATAGAATTACAAGCCTAACAATACTATATTTTATTATTTTATCTACTGTTTTATCTACTAATATTCCCTCTGCTTCTATTCCGCCTCCCGGTACAAAGTTTATTTGTTCTCTTCAATTTCTCTAGATTTTTCGCCTATCCATTTAATTTCTTGTAAACAAATTATACTAATCACTTTTTGATCAAATTTTTTAAATGTAAAGTTTGGTTTTAAACACCCATCATTCTTGTTAACTACTAGTTTTAATATTTGCACCTTACATTGAAATCTGATATTATGTATACATTGGCCCATTACTCATATTATTACTCATCATCCAAATCAATGGATTTGCGTTGATGATCTTACTAGATCATGCCCTGTTAGTTATTTCGATATTTATAATGAAAATGCTCATCAATGATTTTCTAGATTCCTACCTCATTATAGTTTGTGAGAGTTAATATAACAGTATAATGTGTTATGTTATGCATCACTTCTGGATTAATAGTTGCCCCAGATTGTAGAGCTTGAATTCATAATATATTACTGAAGTAATCTTTGTTTGCTTTGCTTATTTAACTAGAAATGTTATATTTTACAATTCACTTCTGGATTAGCTTTATTTATGGATGAGGATGATGTCACTAACTTCGCCACCCAATACTCACTACTTTGTTCAGGTGCATTCACAGCCGGGTTCATGAGATAAGGGCCACCTTACTAGACAAATCGAGAATCTCAACATATGCTTTCATCACTCATTTTAATCGTGAGAATTGACAAAATTTTCAGTTTAATTTGCATCTGAGTTTAGTATGCCGATGCATATGCCCAGATTTGAAGAGTTTGTTACTCAAATTACCTTGTTTGAGAGATGTTCTTGCTCTTCTAATGAGTTAGTCGGTGTCACTTGGATATGAGGCTTGAAATTCAAATGTTTTATTAGCCTTTTTCCCCACGATTAGAAGTGAGGAATGGTGTAAGAAATATCACACATTTGTTCTTAATTGAGCTTGCAAGCATGATTGGTAGCAAACAGCAACTAAAACGTGCAGCAAACTTGCTCATAAGCACGAACCTGAAAATACGATGAGTTGAAATTTTATGTGGACAAGATGCAGGCTTCCTCATACATTGAAAGAGAAGTTTCCTATGCAAGTCTCATTCCAATCAGAAAATCAGAAAACCTTTGCTTTCAAACTCTCATATGAAAGCAAAAATTTACTTAATTTGATGACCATTAGTGTTGGAAACTTTCTCCATGTTAGTTTCTGTTGTCAACCATCAAAACGTCTGTAGTCCCTTGGGTCATGTGGTCTCGCTTTCCTTCTTGTGTAATTCATTTTCCATGAACGTGGAAGTTTCCCATCTGATGCATTCCTTTCCATTGAACTATTACATCAATCAGCTTTTGTCTGATGAAGGCTAAAATGCCAAAGAACCTGACAAAGTTGAGCATCTTTGAGTTTGCAACCATTGGATTTTCCTATTTCTTGCTTCCTTTATTTACGTTAATATCCTTTGATACCATCAGCTTAATCATTGTTTATAATAATAGCAGTAGCATTGTTATCATTGTTGTTTATAACAGCCATTACGAATTGATGCCAAGACAACTCTGTTCATCATATGGAAGATCCATTTTGTCTGACTAGACTAGATCACAATGGATTAACCACACAAAAAAAAAAAAAAAAAGACTAGTTGTTAATGTTACAATTTCCTTTACTTGTTTATGTATATTGCATCAATTACTACGTTTATTTTAATGGAGCACAAAGATAAATTTCGATAAATTTCTCCTGTATATGACCATATCAATTTTTCTTTCTTGCAAATGTTAGCCAAAATGACTGAACTAGATGTGGTACTTGATTTGGCTATGGATGTGGATGCTGTAAGTTTTAACTTCTAGAGTAGACATTTTGTGCTTATAACAAACTCAACCTTTTGCTTGGATTTTTGTTTTAAAAATATCAGTACATGAAGGATAAATACGTTTTAGGATGTTGTTCATTTTTTCATAAGCAAAAAATTGGGTACTCTATTGGGTACTCTATAACCTCATAAATTATGCTCTTATATACATTAATAAGTTCAAGTATAAATTTTATCTTTTGCACAATATCCCGAGTTTTTAAATTTTTAAAAATAGTTAGTTTTGAGGTAGAAATTTCAATTTTGAATTAATCTTTGTGTAAATTGAGAACTTTCTAAGGCATTTTATATATTTTTAGATCATTGCAATGCACGGAGAGCCTTTAACTAGGAAAATATATGACCAGTTTTGAGGTATAAATTTCAAATTTGAATTAATTTTTGTGTAAATTGAGAACTTTCTAAGGTTTTATTAATATTTTAAGATCATTGCAATGCACGGAAAACCTTTAACTAGGAAAATATATTACTCAAGAGAAACAAGCCTCTCTCGGTTTGCAATGATACAAGAATTCTCATTTATTGTATCAGAAATTTTGACATCTTACTAGCTACACTCTGTAGTGCATTAGCTTGCTTATCAAAATGGAGGATATAAATTTTTTTATAGTTACTTCTGAGCAGATGCTAATTTTTACAAGAAATTCTACGACAAATGCATCATCATGCGGATCGACATATCTGCTTACCGGCCTCATCATTATCACCATGCGGATCGACATAGCGGCTCACTAGCCTCATCGCATTACCTTTGCGGATCGGCGTATATGGCTCAATCGGCCTCATCGCATTATCTTGCGGATCGACATATATGGCTCACTAGCCTAAGCGTGTCCCGGATGTCACGTATACTTTATTAAGAACATGTACTTATGTGTTCGGTGCACATATCTCGGTGTACAAATAATATCTCATGTCCACAACATCTCGGTGTTTAATAGATTCTAGACATCATAATACAATTCAGGTTGGTCAAGAAAATTTCTCAAATCAAAAGTATCACGACTCAAAACACACATACATAATTATTTGAAAAATCCTCTGAAATCCCTCAAAATCGCCAAAGAAAGAACAAGGCTTTGAGAGAGAAGGAAAAAGGGCTACTAGGGTTTGGGACACAGGAGAAAAGAGGTATTTTTCATGTTTAAACATGTGTATATATGACAGCAAACCGAAAAACTACAGCCCTAAACACGAAACACAGGCGGAAAAAAAAAACAATGGACTAGAAACAAACTCTTCGGTATTTTAGCTATAACTTTTGCATCCGACCTCGAATGAGATGATTAAAGATTTTTAAAATCGCTGAAGGTATCTACAACTTTGATCTTTTAAGTTTTTCCATATTCACAACGTATCGATTGAAAAAGGCGAATCTCTCCACTAGTCATAAATTTCGGTTATGCATCGAGCATGATTTGTGCACTTGCACTCATATATGCATATATATGTTGTAAAATCATCGAACTCAGATAAACAAGGTTTTTAATTATTTTCAGATCACAAAACATCTCTATAACTCATTGTAAATCTTTTAAACACAAAATCAAATCTTTACACATATAATATAAAGAATCTCTTTCTATATTCAAAACTAGTTCTTTTAGGCTCAATAAAACCTTGTGAAAGAATTTCATTAAAATGATTCTTTGAAAATTAGGTGTAGGGTTAGCGAGATGAAACTTCGCTGAAATCTTGTTAAAACAAGTGAATGATGCAAAGGTAGATCCCTAAGGCTGCTTGTAGCGAATCAAGGTGAAATCTTGCTTCAAAGGCTCTTGAATTCTCACAAGAAAGTTCTAGGGTTTAGAGGAGGGTTTGGTGGCTGTTAGGGTTTGAGAGTTCTGATAAAAGATGTGAAAATTTGTGAAAATATGTATTTATATACAGGTAAACCGAAATAACCTAGTGAGACCCGAAATCAAATAAGAACAGGGAAATGTTTTGACTAGGAAAGTATCCCCGGTAGTTTGACCATAACTTTCTCATACAAACTCTAAATGAGGTGATCTAAGATTTGTTGGAAAACTGTTGAAGAGACCTACAACTTTGGTGTTTTAAGGTTTTCCAGATTATAAATGTAGCAGTGTGTAAAACCTATAAACTCATAACTGGTCATTATTTCCAGATTTATACTTTCGTGCATGTTTCACATGTTTTGACCGTTTCTCTCAAATGTGAACTTGTTTGTTCTCAAAGCACTTGATAACATACTCAAATGTCATTTAATGATATTTTCACCTTAAAATATATTTATCCATATATATCACAAAATATTCAAATTATCGGGGTTTTACACCCATATAGTTGACAGTTTGTTTTGTAAATATATGTTGGCTACAAATTGGTTCACGAGCATACCCACTTTGGTTTTGTTTCCAATTTTATTGGTTACGAGCATACCCACTTTGGTTTTGTTTCCATTTTTATGGTTTTCTTGTGGGTTTTGTTCTATTTGTTCTATTTGTTCTATATGCAAAGCCTCATTGTGCAACCCATCATTGTTTGCAACCTTCTCCTTATGGCTATCGGATATTCTTCAATGATGGGTGGTCGACCACCACCACCTCCGTAATTCCACCTTCTCATTACTCTTGCCATGAGCATCATGAGGACTCTTGCCTCTCATTGTTCGGATATTTTCTTCATTTTGTTGATATTAGGGGTTTTATTTGATAGAGGGTTTATTGCTTGAGTTTGCAATTAGTAGGGGTTTCAGGTTTGTTATGAACATAATTATGGTTGGTTAATATATTTATAAATATATGATGGGTTGTAATTTTCCTTCCACTTTTTTGTTGGAGCCAATGAGAAAGTGCATTGGAAATGATTTCCAACATCATTTTTTGGGTGAAACAAACAAAATAAAATCTTTCGAAAAGCATGGAATTGATGTTACACTACAAGATTTGTTTTCTAGGATATTTGGGATTTGAAACAAACACACCTAATACTAATGAATTCTTGGTGCAAGGGCCTCTAATGTTATTGGAAAGTAGGAGGTAAAGGAGAATGGAGCATTGATCTTGCGACATTTAATGCAAATGAGGCGAAGTCTTTAGTTTCAAGGCGATTGAATAATGCGGTTCGGGAAAATCATTTGTGAAGATTGATAAACAATTAGTGAAAGAGACTTTTAAATTGTTTAACACTTACTACCTCCAGTGCATCTAGAGGAAGAGAAGAGAAGTGGAATAAAACAATGTTAGAATATAAAAATATAACTCTCATCACAACTTGAGTTTGGTGTAATGGTTAAGTCATTTAAGATTGTATTAGAGCAACTTCGAGGTTCAAATCCACGAGTATGAAGTTAGCGAGTTCTCTAAGCGATAGCGTGAGTCGATTTTGGCCCATAAAATGCGCTCAACATCACGGAGACTTGTTAGGATTAATATAGAATTACAAGCCTAACAATACTATATTTTATTATTTTATCTACTAATATTCCCTCTGTTTCTATTCCTTTCTTTTCCGTGTACAAAGTTTATTTGTTCTCTTCAATTTCTCTAGATTTTTCGCCTATCCATTTAATTTCTTGTAAACAAATTATACTAATCACTATTTGGATCAAATTTTTTTAAATGTAAAGTTTGGTTTTAAACATCCATCATTCTTGTTGACTACTAGTTTTAATATTTGCACCTTACATAGAAATCGAGATTTTGTAGACATTGGCCCATTGCTCATATTATTACTCATCATCGACATCAATGGATTTGCAGCTGATGATCTTACCGATCATGCCCCCGTAGTTATTTTAGATATTTATAATGAAAATGTTCATCAATGATTTTCTAGATTCCTACCTCATTATAGTTTGTGAGAGTTAATATAAACGAGTATAATGTGTTATGTTATGCATCACTTCCTGGATTAATAGTTGCCCCAGATTGTAGAGCTTGAATTCATAATATATTACAGTAATCTTTGTTTGCTTTGCTTATTTAACTAGAAATGTTATATTTTACAATTCACTTCACGGATTAGCTTTATTTATGGATGAGGACGGATGTCACTAACTTGATTACCCAATACTCACTACTTTGTTGGTGGCGTTATCACATTTGTGTCTTGGTCTTAGAGATAAGGGCCACCTTACTAGACAAATCGAGAAGTACTCAACATATGCTTTCATCACTCATTTTAATCATTAGAATTGACAAAATTTTCAGTTTAATTTGCGGATCTGAGTTTAGTATCTTTGATGCATATCGTCCGATTTGAAGAGTTTGTTACTCAAATTACCTTGTTTGAGAGATGTTCTTGCTCTTCTAATGAGTTAGTCGGTGTCACTTGGATATGAGGCTTGAAATTCAAATGTTTTATTAGCCTTTTTCCCCACGATTAGAAGTGAGGATGGTGTAAGAAATATCACACATTTGTTCTTAATTGAGCTTGCAAGCATGATTGGTAGCAAACAGCAACTAAAACGTGCAGCAAACTTGCTCATAAGCACGAACCTGAAAATACGATGAGTTGAAATTTTATGTGGACAAGATGCAGGCTTCCTCATACATTGAAAGAGAGTTTCCTATGCAAGTCTCATTCCAATCAGAAAAATCAGAAAACCTTTGCTTTCAAACTCTCATATGAAAGCAAAAATGTTTACTTAATTTGATGACCATTAGTGTTGGAAACTTTCTCCATGTTAGTTTCGTTGTCAACCATCAAAACGTCTGTAGTCCCTTGGGTCATGTGGTCTCGCTTTCCTTCTTGTGTAATTCATTTTCCATGAACGTGGAAGTTTCCCATCTGATGCATTCCTTTCCATTGAACTATTACATCAATCAGCTTTTGTCTGATGAAGGCTAAAATGCCAAAGAACCTGACAAAGTTGAGCATCTTTGAGTTTGCAACCATTGGATTTTCCTATTTCTTGCTTCCTTTATTTACGTTAATATCCTTTGATACCATCAGCTTAATCATTGTTTATAATAATAGCAGTAGCATTGTTATCATTGTTGTTTATAACAGCCATTACGAATTGATGCCAAGACAACTCTGTTCATCATATGGAAGATCCATTTTGTCTGACTAGACTAGATCACAATGGATTAACCACACACAAAAAAAAAAAAAAAGACTAGTTGTTAATGTTACAATTTCCTTTACTTGTTTATGTATATTGCATCAATTACTACGTTTATTTTAATGGAGCACAAAGATAAATTTCGATAAATTTCTCCTGTATATGACCATATCAATTTTTCTTTCTTGCAAATGTTAGCCAAAATGACTGAACTAGATGTGGTACTTGATTTGGCTATGGATGTGGATGCTGTAAGTTTTAACTTCTAGAGTAGACATTTTGTGCTTATAACAAACTCAACCTTTTGCTTGGATTTTTGTTTTAAAAATATCAGTACATGAAGGATAAATACGTTTTAGGATGTTGTTCATTTTTTCATAAGCAAAAAATTGGGTACTCTATTGGGTACTCTATAACCTCATAAATTATGCTCTTATATACATTAATAAGTTCAAGTATAAATTTTATCTTTTGCACAATATCCTGAGTTTTTAAATTTTTAAAAATAGTTAGTTTTGAGGTAGAAATTTCAATTTTGAATTAGCTTTATTTATGGATGAGGACAGTGTCACTAACTTCGCTACCCAATACTCACTACTTTGTTCAGGTGCATTCACAGCCGGGTTCATGAGATAAGGGCCACCTTACTAGACAAATCGAGAAGTACTCAACATATGCTTTCATCACTCTATTTTAATCGTAGAATTGACAAAATTTTCAGTTTAATTTGCAGATCTGAGTTTAGTATGCTGATGCATATACGTCCAGTATTTGAAGAGTTTGTTACTCAAATTACCTTGTTTGAGAGATGTTCTTGCTCTTCTAATGAGTTAGTCGGTGTCACTTGGATATGAGGCTTGAAATTCAAATGTTTTATTAGCCTTTTTTCCCCACGATTAGAAGTGAGGAATGGTGTAAGAAATATCACACATTTGTTCTTAATTGAGCTTGCAAGCATGATTGGTAGCAAACAGCAACTAAAACGTGCAGCAAACTTGCTCATAAGCACGAACCTGAAAATACGATGAGTTGAAATTTTATGTGGACAAGATGCAGGCTTCCTCATACATTGAAAGAGAAGTTTCCTATGCAAGTCTCATTCCAATCAGAAAAATCAGAAAACCTTTGCTTTCAAACTCTCATATGAAAGCAAAAATGTTTACTTAATTTGATGACCATTAGTGTTGGAAACTTTCTCCATGTTAGTTTCTGTTGTCAACCATCAAAACGTCTGTAGTCCCTTGGGTCATGTGGTCTCGCTTTCCTTCTTGTGTAATTCATTTTCCATGAACGTGGAAGTTTCCCATCTGATGCATTCCTTTCCATTGAACTATTACATCAATCAGCTTTTGTCTGATGAAGGCTAAAATGCCAAAGAACCTGACAAAGTTGAGCATCTTTGAGTTTGCAACCATTGGATTTTCCTATTTCTTGCTTCCTTTATTTACGTTAATATCCTTTGATACCATCAGCTTAATCATTGTTTATAATAATAGCAGTAGCATTGTTATCATTGTTGTTTATAACAGCCATTACGAATTGATGCCAAGACAACTCTGTTCATCATATGGAAGATCCATTTTGTCTGACTAGACTAGATCACAATGGATTAACCACACACACAAAAAAAAAAAAAAAGACTAGTTGTTAATGTTACAATTTCCTTTACTTGTTTATGTATATTGCATCAATTACTACGTTTATTTTAATGGAGCACAAAGATAAATTTCGATAAATTTCTCCTGTATATGACCATATCAATTTTTCTTTCTTGCAAATGTTAGCCAAAATGACTGAACTAGATGTGGTACTTGATTTGGCTATGGATGTGGATGCTGTAAGTTTTAACTTCTAGAGTAGACATTTTGTGCTTATAACAAACTCAACCTTTTGCTTGGATTTTTGTTTTAAAAATATCAGTACATGAAGGATAAATACGTTTTAGGATGTTGTTCATTTTTCATAAGCAAAAAATTGGGTACTCTATTGGGTACTCTATAACCTCATAAATTATGCTCTTATATACATTAATAAGTTCAAGTATAAATTTTATCTTTTGCACAATATCCTGAGTTTTTAAATTTTTAAAAATAGTTAGTTTTGAGGTAGAAATTTCAATTTTGAATTAATCTTTGTGTAAATTGAGAACTTTCTAAGGCATTTTTATATATTTTAGATCATTGCAATGCACGGAGAGCCTTTAACTAGGAAAATATATGACCAGTTTTGAGGTATAAATTTCAAATTTGAATTAATCTTTGTGTAAATTGAGAACTTTCTAAGGCATTTTTATATATTTTAGATCATTGCAATGCACGGAAAACCTTTAACTAGGAAAATATATTACTCAAGAGAAACAAGCCTCTCTCGGTTTGCAATGATACAAGAATTCTCATTTATTGTATCAGAAATTTTGACATCTTACGTTAGCTACACTCTGTAGTGCATTAGCTTGCTTATCAAAATGGAGGATATAAATTTTTTATAGTTACTTCTGAGCAGATGCTAATTTCACATACATCAAAATGCATATGGTACATATACAAAGTATTCAAGAAAAGTTAACACATTGATGGGAGACATGTTTTAAAGCGTCTATGCTTCATATTCCTAGTTTACAAATATAGAAATAGTTGGATTAGTTCAACATAATAAATCTCAGTGTCTTTCGGTTTGAGTGCACATTACTCACACCTTTACCTTCATATAGGCATGACAATTATGCCCCATACCCAATCAGTCACTGCTTCCACCATTCTCGCCTCAGCCTAGCCCGACCACCATTCCTACCATAACCCACCCATATAGTTAAATGGATTGAAAGAAAATAAATGGGCACTTAATGGGCTGAGCATTACTCCGTCCATAAATCCAAGTATAAACCCATTTCAATATATATATATATATATATATATATATATATATATATATATATATATATATATATATATATATATATATATATATATATATATATATATATATATATATATATATATATATATATATATATATATATATATATATATATATATATGAGAAAAATGTAGAACTTGGTACCAAGCACAAGTTTTGTGTTTGGTAGTAAGGTGTCTCATTCTCATCCACTCTCCAATCCATGTGAATTTGGTCCCCCATTTAAATGAGTGGATGAGTAGGGGCTAATACACATTTGTTCTTTTTTATTTTTTTATTATTTTTATTTTTTTTATTTACTTTTGGGGTCAGAACACTTATTGACCAAGTCTTGGGGTTTGGACACATTCTATTCGACATGTTGAGGCCTCAAACTATTTTTCTCTTATTATTATTCTATCTCCAACTCTTTACATCTACAATACTATATTTTATTATTTTATCTACTAATATTCCCTCTGTTTCTATTCCTCTCTTTTCCGTGTACAAAGTTTATTTGTTCTCTTCAATTTCTCTAGATTTTTCGCCTATCCATTTAATTTCTTGTAAACAAATTATACTAATCACTATTTGGATCAAATTTTTTTAAATGTAAAGTTTGGTTTTAAACATCCATCATTCTTGTTGACTACTAGTTTTAATATTTGCACCTTACATAGAAATCTGATATTTTGTAGACATTGGCCCATTGCTCATATTATTACTCATCATCTGACATCAATGGATTTGCAGTTGATGATCTTACTGGATCATGCCCCCTGTAAGTTATTTTAGATATTTATAATGAAAATGTTCATCAATGATTTTCTAGATTCCTACCTCATTATAGTTTGTGAGAGTTAATATAAACGAGTATAATGTGTTATGTTATGCATCACTGGATTAATAGTTGCCCCAGATTGTAGAGCTTGAATTCATAATATATTACCGAGAAATAATCTTTGTTTGCTTTGCTTATTTAACTAGAAATGTTATATTTTACAATTCACTTCCTGGATTAGCTTTATTTATGGATGAGGACAGTGTGTCACTAACTTCAGTTACCCAATACTCACTACTTTGTTCAGGTGGCGTTATCTGTTGTGTGCTGGTCTTGCAAGATAAGGGCCACCTTACTAGACAAATCGAGAAGTACTCAACATATGCTTTCATCACTCATTTTTAATCGTAGAATTGGCAAAATTTTCAGTTTAATTTGCGATCCGAGTTTAGTATGTTGATGCATATCGTCCATATTTGAAGAGTTTGTTACTCAAATTACATTGTTTGAAAGATGTTCTTGCTCTTCTAATGAGTTAGTCGGTGTCACTTGGATATGAGGCTTGAAATTCAAATGTTTTATTAGCCTTTTTTCCCCACGATTAGAAGTTAGGAATGGTGTAAGAAATATCACACATTTGTTCTTAATTGAGCTTGCAAGCATGATTGGTAGCAAACAGCAACTAAAACGTGCAGCAAACTTGCTTATACGCACGAACCTGAAAATACGATGAGTTGAAATTTTATGTGGACAAGATGCAGGCTTCCTCATACATTGAAAGAGAAGTTTCATATGCAAGTCTCATTCCAGTCAGAAAATCAGAAAACCCTTGCTTTCAAACTCTCATATGAAAGCAAAACGTTAGACTTTGATGACCATTAGTGTTGGAAACTTTCTCCATGTTAGTTTCTGTTGTCAACCACCAAAACGTCTATAGTCGCTGGAGTGATGTTGTCTCGCTTTCTTGCTTGTGTACTTCATTTTCCATGTGCGTGGAAGTTTCCCATCTGATGCATTCCTTTCCATTGAACTATTACATCAATCAGCTTTTGTCTGATGCTGGCTAAAATGCCAAAGGACCTGGCAAAGTTGAGTATCTTTGAGTTTGCAACCATCGGATTTTCCTATTTCTTGCTTCCTTTATTTACGTTAATCTCCTTTGATACCATCAGCGTAATCTTTGTTTATAATAATAGCAGTAGTACTGTTTTCATTGTTGTTTATAACAGTCATCACACATTGATGCCAAGAACAACCCTGTTCATCATATGGAAGATCCATTTTGTCTGATTTGACTAGATCACAATGGATTAACCACACACAAAAAAAAAAAAAAGAACTAGTTGTTAATGTTACAATTTCCTTTACTTGTTTATGTATATTGCATCAATTACTAGGTGGAATTCGATAATAAGATGTCACTTGTGGAGTATGGTAGTTAACAAAAGTTAACAGATCCTCTTGTAGAGCTCTGACACATTTCCCTACGTTTATTTGTACAGTTTTATGAACCTAGCAATTACAAATCTTATTCTTGTCCGTATACTAGCAGTCTTGTCCGTATACTAGCATGATGTTATGAACCATACAAGAGTATTTGAAATCTTTAAACTATTCCTCTATCCTGCCAATTAATGGCTAAGAAACACCCCGCTTGTTTGTTGCGTGTGGGGTATTCTGGAATATTTGAACTCAGTTTTATCACCTGACTGTTAACATGACATCAATTATCCCAATTTTACAGGAATCTCAACATGCTTAAGCTCAAACTCAAGTAACATAAGTGCAATATTCCGAAAATGGAGGAAAGAAACGAGTATTATCAAAGCCTAACCATAAAAAGATGACAACATACTAGAACATCCGAGAAGAAATTTCTACCCTTTGGGTCAGATATGTTATTGGGAAAATTGCTTCTAGCCCCAAAACTCAAAGAAGTGTTTGGCCTCACCCCAAGACTTTTTCAACCATCTCAAAACCCTCAAACCCAAATGAGTATGCTCTGAGCCCCAAAACTCAAATCCCAACACTTTAAATCATGTGAAGACTATAATACCTCTCTCTCTCTTTCTTTTTTTGTCATGTTGTCATTGTGAGGTTTTGAAATGGGTTTTGAAGGAAATTTTAGTTCCCTCAAATTTTTATATATTGTTGTAATTTTTTGTTATTTTATATATTGTTGTAATTTTTTAAAATCGATGACTTGATATTTTATATATTGTAGTAAATTCATAATGCTATATTTTATTATTTTATCTATTATAGTAAATCCATAATTTTTGTTATTTTATATATTATTATTTTATATATTGTTGTCATTTTTGTTATTTTATATATTATTATTTTATATATTGTAGTAAATCAATAAGGCTATATTTTTGTTATTTAATATATTATTAAATTGACAACCAACACGTAACCTTGACAACTAACTTGTAACCTTGACAACCAACTCGTATAACATTCAACTCGTCCTCAACAATCAACTCGTAACCTCAACAACCAACTCGTAACCTTGACAATCAACTCTTAACATTCACCAATTGCACAATCAACCGTAATCTCAACAACCATCTGCACTCAACAACCAACTCGTAACCTTGACAATCAACTCATAACCTTAACAACCAACTCGTAACCTTGACAATCAACTCATAACCTTAACAACCAACTCGTAACCTCAACAACCAACTCGTAACCTTGACAATCAACTCATAACCTTAACAACCAACTCGTACCTCCACAATTCAACCCGCACCTTAACTCGCACTGGACAAGCAACCCGTAACTTTCACAACCAACTCGCTACTTGTGTCAAGGTCTGCCACGGTGGTTGTCAAGGTTACGGGTTGGTTGTTGAGGTTACGAGTTAGTTGTCAAGGTTACGAGTTGGTTGTCAAGGTTACGGGTTGGTTGTTAAGGTTACGAGTTGGTTGTCAAGGTTACGAGTTGGTTGTTAAGGTTACGGGTTGATTGTTAAGGTTACGAGTTAGTTGTCAAGGTTACGAGTTGGTTGTTAAGGTTACGGGTTGATTGTTGAGGTTACGAGTTAGTTGTTCAGGTTACGGGTTGATTGTTGAGGTTACGAGTTAGTTGTCAAGGTTACGAGTTAGTTGTCAAGTTTACGAGTTGGTTGTCAAGGTTACGGGTTGGTTGTCAAGGTTACGAGTTGGTTGTTAAGGTTACGGGTTGGTTGTTAAAGTTACGAGTTGGTTGTCAAGGTTACGGATGTGGATGCTGTAAGTTTTAACTTCTAGAGTAGACATTTTGTGCTTATAACAAACTCAACCTTTGCTTGGATTTTGTTTTAAAAATATCAGTACATGAAGGATAAATACGTTTTAGGATGTTGTTCATTTTTTCATAAGCAAAAAATTGGGTACTCTATTGGGTACTCTATAACCTCATAAATTATGCTCTTATATACATTAATAAGTTCAAGTATAAATTTTATCTTTTGCACAATATCCCTAGTTTTTAAATTTTTAAAAATAGTTAGTTTTGAGGTAGAAATTTCAATTTTGAATTAATCTTTGTGTAAATTGAGAACTTTCTAAGGCATTTTTATATATTTTAGATCATTGCAATGCACGGAGAGCCTTTAACTAGGAAAATATATGACCAGTTTTGAGGTATAAATTTCAAATTTGAATTAATCTTTGTGTAAATTGAGAACTTTCTAAGGCATTTTTATTAATATTTTAAGATCATTGCAATGCACGGAAAACCTTTAACTAGGAAAATATATTACTCAAGAGAAACAAGCCTCTCTGTTTGCAATGATACAAGAATTCTCATTTATTGTATCAGAAATTTTGACATCTTACGTTAGCTACACTCTGTAGTGCATTAGCTTGCTTATCAAAATGGAGGATATAAATTTTTTTATAGTTACTTCTGAGCAGATGCTAATTTCACATACATCAAAATGTGCATATGGTACATATACAAAGTATTCAAGAAAAGGTAACACATTGATGGGAGACATGTTTTAAAGCGTCTACGCTTCATATTCCTAGTTTACAAATATAGAAATAGTTGGATTAGTTCAACATAATAAATCTCAGTGTCTTTCGGTTTGAGTGCACATTACTCACACCTTTACCTTCATATAGGCATGACAATTATGCCCCATACCCAATCACTACCAAATGCCTTCCACCATTCTCGCCTTAGCCCGACCACCATTCCTACCATAACCCACCCATATAGTTAAATGGATTGAAAAGAAAATAAATGGGCATTTAATGAAGCAGCATTACTGCCCATAACCAAGTATAAACCTATTTCAATATATATATATATATATATATATATATATATATATATATATATATATATATATATATATATATATATATATATATATATATATATATATATATATATATATATATATATATATATATATATATATATATATATATATATATATATATATATGAGAAAAATGTAGGAACTTGGTACCAAGCACAAGTTTTGTGTTTGGTAGTAGGTGTCTCATTCTCATCCACTCTCCAATCCATGTGAATTTGGTCCCCATTTGAATGAGTGGATGAGTAGGGCTAATACACATTTGTTCTTTTTATTTTTTATTTTTATTTTTATTTTTATTTTTTTATTTACTTTTGGGGTCAGAACACTTATTGACCAAGTCTTGGGGTTTGGACACATTCTATTCAACATGTTGAGGCCTCAAACCATTTTTCTCTTATTATTATTCTATCTCCAACTCTTTACATCTACAATACTATATTTTATTATTTTATCTACTAATATTCCCTCTGTTTCTATTCCTCTCTTTTCCGGTGTACAAAGTTTATTTGTTCTCTTCAATTTCTCTAGATTTTTCGCCTATCCATTTAATTTCTTGTAAACAAATTATACTAATCACTATTTGGATCAAATTTTTTTAAATGTAAAGTTTGGTTTTAAACATCCATCATTCTTGTTGACTACTAGTTTTAATATTTGCACCTTACATAGAAATCGATATTTTGTAGACATTGGCCCATTGCTCATATTATTACTCATCATCCGACATCAATGGATTTGGTTGATGATCTTACCGATCATGCCCTCGTAGTTATTTTAGATATTTATAATGAAAATGTTCATCAATGATTTTCTAGATTCCTACCTCATTATAGTTTGTGAGAGTTAATATAAACGAGTATAATGTGTTATGTTATGCATCACTTCGGATTAATAGTTGCCCCAGATTGTAGAGCTTGAATTCATAATATATTAAGAAATAATCTTTGTTTGCTTTGCTTATTTAACTAGAAATGTTATATTTTACAATTCACTTCCTGGATTAGCTTTATTTTTGGATGAGGACAGTGTGTCACTAACTTCAGTTACCCAATACTCACTACTTTGTTCGGTGGCGTTATCATTGTGTCTTTGGTCTTGCAAGATAAGGGCCACCTTACTAGACAAATCGAGAAGTACTCAACATATGCTTTCATCACTCATTTTTAATCGTAGAATTGGCAAAATTTTCAGTTTAATTTGCAGATCTGAGTTTAGTATGTTGATGCATATACGTCCAGTATTTGAAGAGTTTGTTACTCAAATTACATTGTTTGAAAGATGTTCTTGCTCTTCTAATGAGTTAGTCGGTGTCACTTGGATATGAGGCTTGAAATTCAAATGTTTTATTAGCCTTTTTTCCCCACGATTAGAAGTTAGGAATGGTGTAAGAAATATCACACATTTGTTCTTAATTGAGCTTGCAAGCATGATTGGTAGCAAACAGCAACTAAAACGTGCAGCAAACTTGCTTATACGCACGAACCTGAAAATACGATGAGTTGAAATTTTATGTGGACAAGATGCAGGCTTCCTCATACATTGAAAGAGAAGTTTCATATGCAAGTCTCATTCCAGTCAGAAAATCAGAAAACCCTTGCTTTCAAACTCTCATATGAAAGCAAAACGTTAGACTTTGATGACCATTAGTGTTGGAAACTTTCTCCATGTTAGTTTCTGTTGTCAACCACCAAAACGTCTATAGTCGCTGGAGTGATGTTGTCTCGCTTTCTTGCTTGTGTACTTCATTTTCCATGTGCGTGGAAGTTTCCCACCTGATGCGTTCCTTTCTATTGAACTATTACATCAATCAGCTTTTGTCTGATGCTGGCTAAAATGCCAAAGGACCTGGCAAAGTTGAGTATCTTTGAGTTTGCAACCATCGGATTTTCCTATTTCTTGCTTCCTTTATTTACGTTAATCTCCTTTGATACCATCAGCGTAATCTTTGTTTATAATAATAGCAGTAGTACTGTTTTCATTGTTGTTTATAACAGTCATCACACATTGATGCCAAGAACAACCCTGTTCATCATATGGAAGATCCATTTTGTCTGATTTGACTAGATCACAATGGATTAACCCCAAAAAAAAAAAAAAAGAACTAGTTGTTAATGTTACAATTTCCTTTACTTGTTTATGTATATTGCATCAATTACTAGGTGGAATTCGATAATAAGATGTCACTTGTGGAGTATGGTAGTTAACAAAAGTTAACAGATCCTCTTGTAGAGCTCTGACACATTTCCCTACGTTTATTTGTACAGTTTTTATGAACCTAGCAATTACAAATCTTATTCTTGTCCGTATACTAGCAGTCTTGTCCGTATACTAGCATGATGTTATGAACCATACAAGAGTATTTGAAATCTTTAAACTATTCCTCTATCCTGCCAATTAATGGCTAAGAAACACCCCGCTTGTTTGTTGCGTGTGGGGTATTCTGGAATATTTGAACTCAGTTTTATCACCTGACTGTTAACATGACATCAATTATCCCAATTTTACAGGAATCTCAACATGCTTAAGCTCAAACTCAAGTAACATAAGTGCAATATTCCGAAAATGGAGGAAAGAAACGAGTATTATCAAAGCCTAACCATAAAAAGATGACAACATACTAGAACATCTGAGAAGAAATTTCTACCCTTTGGGTCGGTATATGTTATTGGGAAAATTGCTTCTAGCCCCCAAAACTCAAAGAAGTGTTTGGCCTCACCCCAAGACTTTTTCAACCATCTCAAAACCCTCAAAACCCAAATGAGTATGCTCGACCCCAAACTCAAATCCCAACACTTTAAATCATGTGAAGACTATAATATCCTTTCTTTCTTTTTTTGTCATGTTGTCATTGTGAGGTTTTGAAATGGGTTTTGAAGGAAATTTTAGTTCCCTCCAAATTTTATATATTGTTGTAATTTTTTTGTTATTTTATATATTGTTGTAATTTTTAAAATCGATGACTTGATATTTTATATATTGTAGTAAATTCATAATGCTATATTTTATTATTTTATCTATTATAGTAAATCCATAATTTTGTTATTTTATATATTATTATTTTATATATTGTTGTCATTTTTGTTATTTTATATATTATTATTTTATATATTGTAGTAAATCAATAAGGCTATATTTTTGTTATTTAATATATTATTGTATCATGACAACCAACACGTAACCTTGACTAACTTGTACCTTGACATCAACTGCGTAATTAACAATTAACTCGTATTCAACATCAACTCGGTAACTCAACAATCAATTCGTAATTGACAATCAACTCTTAACATTCACACCAACTCAACCTTAACAACCAACTCGTAATCTCAACAACCATTCGTAACTCAACAACAACTCGCAACTTAACAACCACCATAATCTTGACAACAACCAGAATCAACTCGTACCTGACAATCAATCATAATCACCAACTCGTAACCTCCACAACTAACCTTGACAATCAATATAACTTTAACAACTTCGAACCTCCACACCAACCCGAATTTAAAACCAACCCGTAACTTGATTAGCAACCCGTAATTTCACAACTAACTCGCACAGTTGGTTGTCAAGGTTACGAAGTTAGTTGTCAAGGTTACGAGTTGGTTGTCAAGGTTACGAAGTTAGTTGTCAAGTTTACGAGTTGGTTGTCAAGGTTACGGTTGGTTGTTAAGGTTACGAGTTGGTTGTCAAGGTTACGAGTTGGTTGTTAAGGTTACGGTTGATTGTTAAGGTTACGAAGTTAGTTGTCAAGTTTACGAGTTGGTTGTTAAGGTTACTGTTGATTGTTGAGGTTACGAAGTTAGTTGTCAAGGTTACGAGTTGGTTGTTAAGGTTACGAGTTAGTTGTCAAGGTTACGAGTTAGTTGTCAAGTTTACGAGTTGGTTGTCAAGGTTACGGGTTGGTTGTCAAGGTTACGAGTTGGTTGTTAAGGTTACGGGTTGGTTGTTAAAGTTACGAGTTGGTTGTCAAGGTTACGGGTTGGTTGTTAAGGTTACGAATTGGTTGTCAAGATTACGAGTTGGTTGTTAAGTCATCGATTTTAAAAAAATTACAACAATATATAGAATAACAAAAAAAATATAGCATTATGGATTTACTACAATATATAAAATAATAAAAAAATTATAACAATATATAAAATAACAAAAATTATGGATTTCCTATAATATATAAAATAATAAAAAAATATAGCATTACGGGTTGGTTGTTAAGGTTACGAGTTGGCTGTTGAGTTTACGAGTTGGTTGTCTAGGTTGCGGGTTAGTTGTTAAGGTTACGGGTTGGTTGTCAAGGTTACGAGTTGGTTGTCAAGGTTACGGGTTGGCTGTCAAGGTTACGAGTTGGTTGTCAAGGTTAAGGGTTAGTTGTTAAGGTTACGGATTGATTGTTGAGGTTACAAGTTGGTTGTTAAGGTTACGAGTTGGTTGTCAAGTTTACGAGTTGGTTGTCAAGGTTACGAGTTGGTTGTCAAAGTTACGGGTTGGTTGTTAAGGTTACGAGTTGGTTGTCAATGTTACGGGTTGGTTGTTAAGGTTACGAATTGGTTGTTAAGGTTACGGGTTGGTTGTTAGGTCATCGAATTTAAAAAAATTACAAAAATATATAGATATATATATATATATATATATATATATATATATATATATATATATATATATATATATATATATATATATATATATATATATATATATATATATATATATATATATATATATATATATATATATATATGAGAAAAATGTGGAACTTGGTACCAAGCACAAGTTTTGTGCTTAGTAGAAGGTCTCATTCTCATCCACTCTCCAATCCATGTGAATTTGGTCCCCATTTGAATGAGTGGATGAGTAGGGCTAATACACATTTGTTCTTTTTATTTTTATTTTTATTTTTATTTTTATTTTTTATTTACTTTTGGGGTCGAACACTTATTGACCAAGTCTTGGGGTTTGGACACATTCTATTCAACATGTTGAGGCCTCAAACCATTTTTCTCTTATTATTATTCTATCTCCAACTCTTTACATCTACAATACTATATTTTTATTATTTTATCTACTAATATTCCCTCTGTTTCTATTCCTCTCTTTTCCGGTGTACAAAGTTTATTTGTTCTCTTCAATTTCTCTAGATTTTTCGCCTATCCATTTAATTTCTTGTAAACAAATTATACTAATCACTATTTGGATCAAATTTTTTTAAATGTAAAGTTTGGTTTTAAACATCCATCATTCTTGTTGACTACTAGTTTTAATATTTGCACCTTACATAGAAATCGATATTTTGTAGACATTGGCCCATTGCTCATATTATTACTCATCATCGACATCAATGGATTTGCAGTTGATGATCTTACCGATCATGCCCCGTAGTTATTTTAGATATTTATAATGAAAATGTTCATCAATGATTTTCTAGATTCCTACCTCATTATAGTTTGTGAGAGTTAATATAAACGAGTATAATGTGTTATGTTATGCATCACTTCTGGATTAATAGTTGCCCCAGATTGTAGAGCTTGAATTCATAATATATTACCGAAATAATCTTTGTTTGCTTTGCTTATTTAACTAGAAATGTTATATTTTACAATTCACTTCTGGATTAGCTTTATTTTTGGATGAGGACAAGGTGTCACTAACTTGATTACCCAATACTCACTACTTTGTTCGGTGGCGTTATCATTGTGTCTTTGGTCTTGCAAGATAAGGGCCACCTTACTAGACAAATCGAGAAGTACTCAACATATGCTTTCATCACTCATTTTTAATCGTGGAATTGACAAAATTTTCAGTTTAATTTGCAGATCTGAGTTTAGTATGTTGATGCATATACGCCCAAGATTTGAAGAGTTTGTTACTCAAATTACATTGTTTGAAAGATGTTCTTGCTCTTCTAATGAGTTAGTCGGTGTCACTTGGATATGAGGCTTGAAATTCAAATGTTTTATTAGCCTTTTTTCCCCACGATTAGAAGTTAGGAATGGTGTAAGAAATATCACACATTTGTTCTTAATTGAGCTTGCAAGCATGATTGGTAGCAAACAGCAACTAAAACGTGCAGCAAACTTGCTTATACGCACGAACCTGAAAATACGATGAGTTGAAATTTTATGTGGACAAGATGCAGGCTTCCTCATACATTGAAAGAGAAGTTTCATATGCAAGTCTCATTCCAGTCAGAAAATCAGAAAACCCTTGCTTTCAAACTCTCATATGAAAGCAAAAACGTTAGACTTTGATGACCATTAGTGTTGGAAACTTTCTCCATGTTAGTTTCGTTGTCAACCACCAAAACGTCTATAGTCGCTGGAGTGATGTTGTCTCGCTTTCTTGCTTGTGTACTTCATTTTCCATGTGCGTGGAAGTTTCCCACCTGATGCGTTCCTTTCTATTGAACTATTACATCAATCAGCTTTTGTCTGATGCTGGCTAAAATGCCAAAGGACCTGGCAAAGTTGAGTATCTTTGAGTTTGCAACCATCGGATTTTCCTATTTCTTGCTTCCTTTATTTACGTTAATCTCCTTTGATACCATCAGCGTAATCTTTGTTTATAATAATAGCAGTAGTACTGTTTTCATTGTTGTTTATAACAGTCATCACACATTGATGCCAAGAACAACCCTGTTCATCATATGGAAGATCCATTTTGTCTGATTTGACTAGATCACAATGGATTAACCCCAAAAAAAAAAAAAAAAAAAAGAACTAGTTGTTAATGTTACAATTTCCTTTACTTGTTTATGTATATTGCATCAATTACTAGGTGGAATTCGATAATAAGATGTCACTTGTGGAGTATGGTAGTTAACAAAAGTTAACAGATCCTCTTGTAGAGCTCTGACACATTTCCCTACGTTTATTTGTACAGTTTTATGAACCTAGCAATTACAAATCTTATTCTTGTCCGTATACTAGCAGTCTTGTCCGTATACTAGCATGATGTTATGAACCATACAAGAGTATTTGAAATCTTTAAACTATTCCTCTATCCTGCCAATTAATGGCTAAGAAACACCCCGCTTGTTTGTTGCGTGTGGGGTATTCTGGAATATTTGAACTCAGTTTTATCACCTGACTGTTAACATGACATCAATTATCCCAATTTTACAGGAATCTCAACATGCTTAAGCTCAAACTCAAGTAACATAAGTGCAATATTCCGAAAATGGAGGAAAGAAACGAGTATTATCAAAGCCTAACCATAAAAAGATGACAACATACTAGAACATCCGAGAAGAAATTTCTACCCTTTATTCAGATATATGTTATTGGGAAAATTGCTTCTAGCCCCAAAACTCAAAGAAGTGTTTGGCCTCACCCCAAGACTTTTTCAACCATCTCAAAACCCTCAAAACCCAAATGAGTATGCTCTGAGCCCCCAAAACTCAAATCCCAACACTTTAAATCATGTGAAGACTATAATACCCTTTCTCTCTTTTTTGTCATGTTGTCATTGTGAGGTTTTGAAATGGGTTTTGAAGGAAATTTTAGTTCCCTCCAAATTTTTATATATTGTTGTAATTTTTTTGTTATTTTATATATTGTTGTAATTTTTTAAAATCGATGACTTGATATTTTATATATTGTAGTAAATTCATAATGCTATATTTTTATTATTTTATCTATTATAGTAAATCCATAATTTTGTTATTTTATATATTATTATTTTATATATTGTTGTCATTTTTGTTATTTTATATATTATTATTTTATATATTGTAGTAAATCAATAAGGCTATATTTTTGTTATTTAATATATTATTGTAATGCGGACAACCAACACGTAACCTTGACAACTAACTTGTAACCTTGACAATCAACTCATAACCTTAACAACCAACCGTAATCTCAACAACCATCTAAGTAACCTCAACAACCAACTCGTAACCTTGACAATCAACTCTTAACATCCACAACCAACGTAACCTTAACAACCAACTCGTAATCTCAACAACCATCTAAGTAACCTCAACAACCAACTCGCAACCTTAACAACCAACTCGTAACCTTGACAATCAACTCATAACCTTAACAACCAACTCGTAACCTTGACAATCAACTCATAACCTTAACAACCAACTCGTAACCTCCACAACTAACCTTGACAATCAACTTATAACTTAACAATCAACCGTAACCTCCACAACTAACCTTGACAATCAACTCATAACCTTAACAACCAACTCGTAACCTTGACAATCAACTCATAACCTTAACAACCAACTCGTAACCTTGACAATCAACTCATAACCTTAACAACCAACTCGTAACCTTGACAATCAACTCTTAACATCCACAACCAACGTAACCTTAACAACCAACTCGTAACCTTAACAACCAACTCGTAACCTTGACAATCAACTCATAACCTTAACAACCAACTCGTAACCTTAACAACCAACTCGTAACCTTAACAACCAACTCGTAACCTTGACAATCAACTCATAACCTTAACAACCAACTCGTAACCTTAACAACCAACTCGTAACCTTGACAATCAACTCATAACCTTAACAACCAACTCGTAACCTTGACAATCAACTCTTAACATCCACAACCAACGTAACCTTAACAACCAACTCGTAATCTCAACAACCATCTAAGTAACCTCAACAACCAACTCGTAACCTTAACAACCAACTCGTAATCTCAACAACCATCTAAGTAACCTCAACAACCAACTCGTAACCTTAACAACCAACTCGTAACCTTGACAATCAACTCATAACCTTAACAACCAACTCGTAATCTCAACAACCATCTAAGTAACCTCAACAACCAACTCGTAATCTCAACAACCATCTAAGTAACCTCAACAACCAACTTCGTAACCTTAACAACCAACTCGTAACCTTGACAATCAACTCTTAACATCCACAACCAACGTAACCTTAACAACCAACTCGTAACCTTGACAATCAACTCATAACCTTAACAACCAACTCGTAACCTTAACAACCAACTCGTAACCTTGACAATCAACTCATAACCTTAACAACCAACTCGTAACCTTGACAATCAACTCTTAACATCCACAACCAACGTAACCTTAACAACCAACTCGTAACCTTAACAACCAACTCGTAACCTTGACAATCAACTCATAACCTTAACAACCAACTCGTAACCTTAACAACCAACTCGTAACCTTGACAATCAACTCATAACCTTAACAACCAACCGTAATCTCAACAACCATCTAAGTAACCTCAACAACCAACTCGTAATCTCAACAACCATCTAAGTAACCTCAACAACCAACTCGTAATCTCAACAACCATCTAAGTAACCTCAACAACCAACTCGTAACCTTGACAATCAACTCTTAACATCCACAACCAACGTAACCTTAACAACCAACTCGTAACCTTAACAACCAACTCGTAACCTTAACAACCAACTCGTAACCTTAACAACCAACTCGTAACCTTAACAACCAACTCGTAACCTTGACAATCAACTCATAACCTTAACAACCAACTCGTAATCTCAACAACCATCTAAGTAACCTCAACAACCAACTCGTAACCTTGACAATCAACTCATAACCTTAACAACCAACTCGTAACCTTGACAATCAACTTATAACTTAACAATCAACCGTAACCTCCACAACTAACCTTGACAATCAACTCTTAACATCCACAACCAACGTAACCTTAACAACCAACTCGTAATCTCAACAACCATCTAAGTAACCTCAACAACCAACTCGTAATCTCAACAACCATCTAAGTAACCTCAACAACCAACTCGTAATCTCAACAACCATCTAAGTAACCTCAACAACTTGACGTAACCTCAACAACCAACTCGTAATCTCAACAACCATCTAAGTAACCTCAACAACTTGACTCGTAACCTTGACAATCAACTCATAACCTTAACAACCAACCGTAATCTCAACAACCATCTAAGTAACCTCAACAACCAACTCGTAACCTTGACAATCAACTCTTAACATCCACAACCAACGTAACCTTAACAACCAACTCGTAACCTTGACAATCAACTCATAACCTTAACAACCAACTCGTAACCTTGACAATCAACTCATAACCTTAACAACCAACTCGTAACCTTGACAATCAACTCATAACCTTAACAACCAACTCGTAACCTTAACAACCAACTCGTAATCTCAACAACCATCTAAGTAACCTCAACAACCAACTCGTAACCTTGACAATCAACTCATAACCTTAACAACCAACTCGTAACCTCCACAACTAACCTTGACAATCAACTCTTAACATCCACAACCAACGTAACCTTAACAACCAACTCGTAACCTTGACAATCAACTCATAACCTTAACAACCAACTCGTAACCTCCACAACTAACCTTGACAATCAACTCATAACCTTAACAACCAACTCGTAATCTCAACAACCATCTAAGTAACCTCAACAACCAACTCGTAACCTTGACAATCAACTCATAACCTTAACAACCAACTCGTAACCTTAACAACCAACTCGTAACCTCCACAACTAACCTTGACAATCAACTCATAACCTTAACAACCAACTCGTAACCTTGACAATCAACTCATAACCTTAACAACCAACTCGTAATCTCAACAACCATCTAAGTAACCTCAACAACCAACTCGTAACCTTGACAATCAACTCTTAACATCCACAACCAACGTAACCTTAACAACCAACTCGTAACCTTGACAATCAACTCATAACCTTAACAACCAACTCGTAATCTCAACAACCATCTAAGTAACCTCAACAACCAACTCGTAACCTCCACAACTAACCTTGACAATCAACTCATAACCTTAACAACCAACTCGTAATCTCAACAACCATCTAAGTAACCTCAACAACTTGACTCGTAACCTTGACAATCAACTCTTAACATCCACAACCAACGTAACCTTAACAACCAACTCGTAACCTTGACAATCAACTCTTAACATCCACAACCAACGTAACCTTAACAACCAACTCGTAACCTTAACAACCAACTCGTAACCTTGACAATCAACTCATAACCTTAACAACCAACTCGTAACCTTGACAATCAACTTATAACTTAACAATCAACCGTAACCTCCACAACTAACCTTGACAATCAACTCTTAACATCCACAACCAACGTAACCTTAACAACCAACTCGTAACCTTAACAACCAACTCGTAACCTTGACAATCAACTCTTAACATCCACAACCAACGTAACCTTAACAACCAACTCGTAATCTCAACAACCATCTAAGTAACCTCAACAACCAACTCGTAACCTTGACAATCAACTCTTAACATCCACAACCAACGTAACCTTAACAACCAACTCGTAATCTCAACAACCATCTAAGTAACCTCAACAACCAACTCGTAACCTTGACAATCAACTCATAATAGTTTGTGAGAGTTAATATAAACGAGTATAATGTGTTATGTTATGCATCACTTCCTGGATTAATAGTTGCCCCAGATTGTAGAGCTTGAATTCATAATATATTACCGAGAAATAATCTTTGTTTGCTTTGCTTATTTAACTAGAAATGTTATATTTTACAATTCACTTCCTGGATTAGCTTTATTTATGGATGAGGACAGTGTGTCACTAACTTCAGTTACCCAATACTCACTACTTTGTTCAGGTGGCGTTATCTATTGTGTGCTGGTCTTGCAAGATAAGGGCCACCTTACTAGACAAATCGAGAAGTACTCAACATATGCTTTCATCACTCATTTTTAATCGTGGAATTGACAAAATTTTCAGTTTAATTTGCAGATCTGAGTTTAGTATGCTGATGCATATACGTCCAGTATTTGAAGAGTTTGTTACTCAAATTACATTGTTTGAGAGATGTTCTTGCTCTTCTAATGAGTTAGTCGGTGTCACTTGGATATGAGGCTTGAAATTCAAATGTTTTATTAGCCTTTTTTCCCCACGATTAGAAGTTAGGAATGGTGTAAGAAATATCACACATTTGTTCTTAATTGAGCTTGCAAGCATGATTGGTAGCAAACAGCAACTAAAACGTGCAGCAAACTTGCTTATAAGCACGAACCTGAAAATACGATGAGTTGAAATTTTATGTGGACAAGATGCAGGCTTCCTCATACATTGAAAGAGAAGTTTCATATGCAAGTCTCATTCCAGTCAGAAAATCAGAAAACCCTTGCTTTCAAACTCTCATATGAAAGCAAAAACGTTAGACTTTGATGACCATTAGTGTTGGAAACTTTCTCCATGTTAGTTTCGTTGTCAACCACCAAAACGTCTATAGTCGCTGGAGTGATGTTGTCTCGCTTTCTTGCTTGTGTACTTCATTTTCCATGTGCGTGGAAGTTTCCCACCTGATGCGTTCCTTTCCATTGAACTATTACATCAATCAGCTTTTGTCTGATGCTGGCTAAAATGCCAAAGGACCTGGCAAAGTTGAGTATCTTTGAGTTTGCAACCATCGGATTTTCCTATTTCTTGCTTCCTTTATTTACGTTAATCTCCTTTGATACCATCAGCGTAATCTTTGTTTATAATAATAGCAGTAGTACTGTTTTCATTGTTGTTTATAACAGTCATCACACATTGATGCCAAGAACAACCCTGTTCATCATATGGAAGATCCATTTTGTCTGATTTGACTAGATCACAATGGATTAACCCCAAAAAAAAAAAGAACTAGTTGTTAATGTTACAATTTCCTTTACTTGTTTATGTATATTGCATCAATTACTAGGTGGAATTCGATAATAAGATGTCACTTGTGGAGTATGGTAGTTAACAAAAGTTAACAGATCCTCTTGTAGAGCTCTGACACATTTCCCTACGTTTATTTGTACAGTTTTTATGAACCTAGCAATTACAAATCTTATTCTTGTCCGTATACTAGCAGTCTTGTCCGTATACTAGCATGATGTTATGAACCATACAAGAGTATTTGAAATCTTTAAACTATTCCTCTATCCTGCCAATTAATGGCTAAGAAACACCCCGCTTGTTTGTTGCGTGTGGGGTATTCTGGAATATTTGAACTCAGTTTTATCACCTGACTGTTAACATGACATCAATTATCCCAATTTTACAGGAATCTCAACATGCTTAAGCTCAAACTCAAGTAACATAAGTGCAATATTCCGAAAATGGAGGAAAGAAACGAGTATTATCAAAGCCTAACCATAAAAAAGATGACAACATACTAGAACATCTGAGAAGAAATTTCTACCCTTTGGGTCGGTATATGTTATTGGGAAAATTGCTTCTAGCCCCCAAAACTCAAAGAAGTGTTTGGCCTCACCCCAAGACTTTTTCAACCATCTCAAAACCCTCAAAACCCAAATGAGTATGCTCTGAGCCCCCAAAACTCAAATCCCAACACTTTAAATCATGTGAAGACTATAATATCCTTTCTCTCTCTTTCTTTTTTTGTCATGTTGTCATTGTGAGGTTTTGAAATGGGTTTTGAAGGAAATTTTAGTTCCCTCAAATTTTTATATATTGTTGTAATTTTTTGTTATTTTATATATTGTTGTAATTTTTTAAAATCGATGACTTGATATTTTATATATTGTAGTAAATTCATAATGCTATATTTTTATTATTTTATCTATTATAGTAAATCCATAATTTTGTTATTTTATATATTATTATTTTATATATTGTTGTCATTTTTTTGTTATTTTATATATTATTATTTTATATATTGTAGTAAATCAATAAGGCTATATTTTTTGTTATTTAATATATTATTGTAACCGTGACAACCAACACGTAACCTTGACAACTAACTTGTAACCTTGACAACCAACCCGTAACCTTAACAACCAACTCGTAACCTCAACAACCAACCCGTAACCTCAACAACCAACTCGTAACCTTGACAATCAACTCTTAACATCCACAACCAACCCGTAACCTTAACAACCAACTCGTAATCTCAACAACCATCTCGTAACCTCAACAACCAACTCGTAACCTTAACAACTAATTCATAATCTTGACAACAAACTCGTAACCAACTCGTAACCTTGACAATCAACTCATAACCTTAACAACCAACTCGTAACCTCCACAACTAACCTTGACAATCAACTTATAAACTTAACAACCAACTCGTAACCTCCACAACCAACCCGTAACCTTAAAAACCAACCCGTAACCTTGACAATCAACTCATAACCTTAACAACCAACTCGTAACCTTGACAATCAACTCATAACCTTAACAACTAATTCATAATCTTGACAACAAACTCGTAACCAACTCGTAATCTCAACAACCATCTCGTAACCTCAACAACCAACTCGTAACCTTAACAACTAATTCATAATCTTGACAACAAACTCGTAACCAACTCGTAACCTTAACAACTAATTCATAATCTTGACAACAAACTCGTAACCAACTCGTAACCTTAACAACTAATTCATAATCTTGACAACAAACTCGTAACCAACTCGTAACCTTAACAACTAATTCATAATCTTGACAACAAACTCGTAACCAACTCGTAATCTCAACAACCATCTCGTAACCTCAACAACCAACTCGTAACCTTAACAACTAATTCATAATCTTGACAACAAACTCGTAACCAACTCGTAACCTTGACAATCAACTCATAACCTTAACAACTAATTCATAATCTTGACAACAAACTCGTAACCAACTCGTAACCTTAACAACTAATTCATAATCTTGACAACAAACTCGTAACCAACTCGTAACCTTAACAACTAATTCATAATCTTGACAACAAACTCGTAACCAACTCGTAACCTTGACAATCAACTCATAACCTTAACAACTAATTCATAATCTTGACAACAAACTCGTAACCAACTCGTAACCTTGACAATCAACTCATAACCTTAACAACTAATTCATAATCTTGACAACAAACTCGTAACCAACTCGTAACCTTAACAACTAATTCATAATCTTGACAACAAACTCGTAACCAACTCGTAACCTTAACAACTAATTCATAATCTTGACAACAAACTCGTAACCAACTCGTAACCTTGACAATCAACTCATAACCTTAACAACTAATTCATAATCTTGACAACAAACTCGTAACCAACTCGTAACCTTAACAACTAATTCATAATCTTGACAACAAACTCGTAACCAACTCGTAACCTTAACAACTAATTCATAATCTTGACAACAAACTCGTAACCAACTCGTAACCTTAACAACCAACTCGTAACCTTGACAATCAACTCATAACCTTAACAACTAATTCATAATCTTGACAACAAACTCGTAACCAACTCGTAACCTTGACAATCAACTCATAACCTTAACAACTAATTCATAATCTTGACAACAAACTCGTAACCAACTCGTAACCTTGACAATCAACTCATAACCTTAACAACTAATTCATAATCTTGACAACAAACTCGTAACCAACTCGTAATCTCAACAACCATCTCGTAACCTCAACAACCAACTCGTAACCTTGACAATCAACTCATAACCTTAACAACCAACTCGTAACCTTAACAACTAATTCATAATCTTGACAACAAACTCGTAACCAACTCGTAACCTTAACAACCAACTCGTAACCTTAACAACTAATTCATAATCTTGACAACAAACTCGTAACCAACTCGTAACCTTGACAATCAACTCATAACCTTAACAACTAATTCATAATCTTGACAACAAACTCGTAACCAACTCGTAACCTTGACAATCAACTCATAACCTTAACAACTAATTCATAATCTTGACAACAAACTCGTAACCAACTCGTAACCTTGACAATCAACTCATAACCTTAACAACTAATTCATAATCTTGACAACAAACTCGTAACCAACTCGTAACCTTAACAACTAATTCATAATCTTGACAACAAACTCGTAACCAACTCGTAACCTTAACAACTAATTCATAATCTTGACAACAAACTCGTAACCAACTCGTAACCTTAACAACCAACTCGTAACCTTGACAATCAACTCATAACCTTAACAACCAACTCGTAACCTTGACAATCAACTCATAACCTTAACAACTAATTCATAATCTTGACAACAAACTCGTAACCAACTCGTAACCTTAACAACTAATTCATAATCTTGACAACAAACTCGTAACCAACTCGTAACCTTAACAACTAATTCATAATCTTGACAACAAACTCGTAACCAACTCGTAACCTTAACAACTAATTCATAATCTTGACAACAAACTCGTAACCAACTCGTAACCTTGACAATCAACTCATAACCTTAACAACCAACTCGTAACCTTAACAACTAATTCATAATCTTGACAACAAACTCGTAACCAACTCGTAACCTTGACAATCAACTCATAACCTTAACAACCAACTCGTAACCTTAACAACCAACTCGTAACCTTGACAATCAACTCATAACCTTAACAACTAATTCATAATCTTGACAACAAACTCGTAACCAACTCGTAACCTTAACAACCAACTCGTAACCTTAACAACTAATTCATAATCTTGACAACAAACTCGTAACCAACTCGTAATCTCAACAACCATCTCGTAACCTCAACAACCAACTCGTAACCTTGACAATCAACTCATAACCTTAACAACCAACTCGTAACCTTAACAACTAATTCATAATCTTGACAACAAACTCGTAACCAACTCGTAATCTCAACAACCATCTCGTAACCTCAACAACCAACTCGTAACCTTGACAATCAACTCATAACCTTAACAACCAACTCGTAACCTTGACAATCAACTCATAACCTTAACAACTAATTCATAATCTTGACAACAAACTCGTAACCAACTCGTAACCTTGACAATCAACTCATAACCTTAACAACCAACTCGTAACCTTAACAACTAATTCATAATCTTGACAACAAACTCGTAACCAACTCGTAACCTTAACAACTAATTCATAATCTTGACAACAAACTCGTAACCAACTCGTAACCTTAACAACTAATTCATAATCTTGACAACAAACTCGTAACCAACTCGTAACCTTAACAACTAATTCATAATCTTGACAACAAACTCGTAACCAACTCGTAACCTCAACAACCAAGTTACGGGTTGGTTGTTAAGGTTACGAGTTGGTTGTCAATGTTACGGGTTGGTTGTTAAGGTTACGAGTTGGTTGTTAAGGTTACGGGTTGGTTGTTAGGTCATCGAATTTAAAAAAATTACAAAAATATATAGAATAACAAAAAATATAGCATTATGGATTTACTACAATATATAAAATAATAAAAAATTATACAATATATAAAATAACAAAAATTATGGATTTACTATAATCTATAAAATAATAAAAAAATATAGCATTACGGGTTGGTTGTTAAGGTTACGAGTTGGTTGTTAAGGTTACAGGTTGGTTGTTGAGATTAAGAGTTGGTTGTTGAGGTTACGAGTTGGTTGTTAAGGTTACGAGTTGGTTGTTAAGGTTACTAGTTGTTTGTCAAGGTTACGAGTTGGTTGTTAAGTCATTGATTTTAAAAATTACAAAAATATATAGAATAGCAAAAATATATCATTATGGATTTACTATAATATATAAAATAACAAAAATTATAACAATATATAAAATAATAATATATTAAATAACAAAATCAATATATAAAATAACAAAAAATATAGCATTATGGATTTACTAAAATAAAAAAAATATCAAGTCATCGATTTCAAACAAAAAATTACAACAACATATAAAATAACAAAAAATTACAACAATATATAAAAATTTGGAGGGAACTAAAAATTTCCCTCCAAAACACATTTCAAAACCTCACAATGACAACATGACAAAAAAGAAAGAGAGAGAAAGGGTGTTATAGTCTTCACATGATTTAAAGTGTTGAGATTTGAGTTTTTGGGGCTCAGAGCATACTCATTTGGGTTTTGGGGTTTTGAGATAGTTGAAAAAGTCTTGGGATGGGGCCAAACACTTCTTTGAGTTTTGGGGGCTAGAAGCAATTTTCCCTATATATTATTTTAACTGGACTGCATAAGTCAGTGAAGAGAACAAACTTAGGAGATCAAGCCAAGCTGTATATGGGCCTTCTATTCAATACAAATATCAATACATATTTCGTGAATTTATAAACAATATTGATAATGTACAAGGCGGCAAGGCCTCAAACAGAAGATGATCCATTGATCCCTTCAAAACCCGCAATCCAAATATCTTGCTTTATCCATCATACTGTCTGAGAGAATGACAGAAACGCCAATGAGTTAGCTAAGCTAAAGACCCCAATATGAGCACATAAAGGTGTTTATAGGAGATCTCCACACAGAATCAGGCTCATGAATTCCTTCACTGTAGCTGCAAAGCTTCTTTTGGTCTCCCCAAGAGTGAGAGCACTGTCCCTGCAATGTGCTTTGAAGAAAGTCCGGCCTCTTCGATTTGATCCTTAGGGGCTCCATGATCGATATATCTATCCGGAAGCACCATTGGTCTCAACTGCAGAACGTGAAACTCGAGTTAACATCATAGTCATAAGAGGAAAGAAACTGATAAACTGCAGAACGTGAAGCTCTAATCATGGTAAGGGTTGAGAATTAGGATTTTATAATATAATATAAACAAAACATAATCTGGATGCTGGATAAAGGTGCTGAATTTACCTTAAGATGTCCATCCAAAAGGCCATTTAAGCTTAAGAAGTGTGCTACATGAGACCCGAATCCCCCGATAGAGCCTTCTTCAACTGTAATAAGTATCTCATGCTCATTAGCTAGTTGTCTTATGAGCGCTGTGTCGAGTGGTTTACAGAAGCGACTATCAGCCACAGTGACATATATCCCATGCTCCCTCAGAGAATTTGCAGCTTTCAAACATGACTGAACTATGGAACCATATCCCAAAATTGCAACTCTCTCGCCTTCCATCAGAATTCTCCCCTTCCCAATCTGTTATTAAAAATATATATATATCAATCACCAGTGTCCATCTTCTGTCATAGTTTTATGGGTTAGTTATGGATACACCCACCCCCAAATTGAACTTACTACCCCTGTAGTTAAATTGTTGTAGATAGACCCCTGAGTGAAAATCTATTGTTACAGACAAACCCCCTGAGAAGGGTCAAAATTTCACTTAGGGGTCTATCTGCATCAATAGAAAGTGTGGGGATTGCAAGTTCAGTTTGGCGATAGTACATGGGGTCCATCCGTAATTGGCCGTAGTTTTATATAGTATCACAGTAAAAGGGAAGTTGTATACCTCAAGAGGAGTTCCTTTGTAGTCGCGAGGGAGAGTCACTCCAACTCCATTTCCTCGAGGGAATCTGAAACAGCTAGGTCTATCATCAATAGCCGCAGCGGTTGCAACCATGTGCATCAGCTCAGCTTCATCCGACGGTGCCATCACGATCATGTTAGGCAAGCAAGCCATGTAGGTTATATCGAAGGCACCACAGTGCGTGGGCCCGTCAGCACCGACAAGCCCTGCTCGATCCAGTGCAAACCTCACGGGCAACTTTTGCAGATCAACGTCGTGCACCACCTTCAAGATCCACATTCAAATAAGGGGTTGCTCGGATGATAGATTTCAATTTTGAAAATTTGACAGATCAACTTTCTGCAAAATCCCAAACTCTCCAAAATTTTCTATTTTTTGTTTGGTTGGATAGAAAGAATATTTGAAACCGCGAATTTGCGTCTGACAATGTATTAGCATTAGGACTCAGTTTTTCCATGGAATCCTAAGGATCCCATGGAAACAAATATGCCTTAATGATGATATTACAAATCATAATAATTTGCAGTCAGGAACTCAGGATATTTTTAAGTTTTTATACCTGATCGTATCCTCGTTGAAGGAAGGATGAATAGATGGCACAAAAAGGCTTCAGGCCCTCAGCAGCTAAACCAGCTGCAAAAGTGACAGCGTGCTGCTCAGCAATCCCCACATCAAAGCATCTGTCGGGGAATTTCTTCTGAAAATAGTTAAGTCCGGTTCCACCGCCCATGGCGGCATGGATAGCAATGATCTTATCATCGACCTCTGCCTCTTTAATAAGTGACTCTGCAAAGTATTGGGTATACGAAAGTGTGGGAGATTTGGCTTTGAATTGTTTTCCAGTCTCAGGATCAAACTTGACAACACCTAAAACAACAACAAAGAAATATTTGAGTCTCCATAGGTAAATAAAAACTCATCTAAGAAAGAGTTAAGAGATATTTACCATGCATTCTGTCTGCAGCAGCCTCTGCAGGAGGATAGCCTTTCCCTTTCTCTGTGACTATGTGAATAAGCACAGGACCAGGAGCGGGCATTTCCTTTACCTTCTTGAAAATTGTGACTAAGTCTTCAACATTGTGCCCATCTACTGGACCGATGTAATATAATCCGAGCTCCTCAAACAAGCAAGCACCAGAAGCACTGATCATTCCTCTAGCATATTCATCTACCTTGGCAGCAACCTCATGTGTTGTTCCCCCGATTTGTTTTGTAATACTCTGCACATACAAAGAAGCAATTCCTAAGGATTGATATGGACAATTAAATGTTAGAAGAAAAGCTTCTGTATGTACTAAATGACCATATATTCTCAACTGAAGTCTACTAGTTTGGAATCTTGTGTGCCACGAGATATCACACATATTTTAGTTTTCGTGCAAAAATCTTTTCTTTTTCAAAATTCTGTTTTGTACAAAAGCATATTTTGACATTTGGCATATATCATCAAAATATAATTAGTTTACATCTTTATGGGTATCACATCAAAGTCCAACAGGTATCCTACTTTGTGTAATCGGGATTATTCTTCAAACCCTTTTGTCTTCTCATCAACTACGCGTGAGGATGTCCTTTTTCCCCCCTTTCCATTCAATGATATGATTGAATATATTAAATTCCAAGAAAGAGTTTACTTGATGTATTGATTTCACTTTGCATAAATTCTTAAATTATTATGGAACCAACAAGTAATTTAACCTGGAATGTTGGTCAAACAATATACTTCATCTGATCAAGAGATTTAATGATACAATCTAATGTTATTAAATTAATTTTAGCGACCTCTTATATAAAATGTTCAATTTGCAAAACTTTAACTCAAAAGCAAATTTTGTTTCTTGTTATTAAGCAACTCCGAGCATTTATTAAAGCAAGCACTTGATGAATTCCCATATTCTGAAAGTGATCATATAACCAACTTCAAACTTTTGACAGAACACGTTCCTTAAACAAAATTTTCATATATATGTGCTGAAATAGTCCAAAATTAACTTAAAAGTGTTTGACATAGGTCCAAGAAAAGCATCTAATTCTCACCTTTGCGGCTTCACGAAGCTTTCTGAACTTGGTGCTGGCTTGAAGCTTCGTGAGAGCACTGCTGAGAGCCCCTACAGGAGTGGCAGGACCATCGAGAGTCGCAGTTGGCAAAGAAACTTGCTTATTGTCATTCAAAATGACAATAAGGTTTGAATCCAAATATCCCGCATTGTTCATCGCCTCATAAGCCTGCCCAGCTGTCATTGCTCCATCTCCAATGACAGATATCACATGATTCTTCTTCCCTAGTAAATCTCTAGCTACCGCCATTCCTAATCACAGAAGGAAGCAATTTATTCCAAGACCTAATCCTTTTAAGTGTAAATCACACAAATCCATCTTAACGGTTGCAAGATTTACATAGAACTCATATAAACGTGTATATGAATATTGTACTATAATTTGATGATTGCATCTAGAAAATAAATGTTATTTGACTTGACATTGAAAATCTTTACTTACCAAGACCAGCAGAGATGCTGGTAGAGCTATGGCCTGCACCAAAGGCATCATGATCACTCTCATCCCTCTTAGGGAAACCTGCAAGACCGGAGGTCTGCCTCAAAGTATGCATCCTCGACCTCCTCCCAGTGAGAATTTTATGTGGGTACGCCTGAAATTCAATCAAAAACCCAAATCGATATCGAACTAAACATAATCAAATCATAACTCTTTTCTTAATTTTTCAATCTTAAATTTCCACTGACCTGATGGCCAACATCCCACAAGATCTTGTCCTCAGGAGTACTGAATACATGATGAAGAGCCACAGTCAACTCTACCACACCGAGACTAGCACTCAAATGACCCCCGGTTTTTGATACAGAATGAACTATGTCAACTCTCAATTCTGCTGCCAATTGCTCCAAAGCCTTAACCAAATTTTTTATCAAATTTTATTACTTATAAGCTTTCAATTCTAGAATCTGATCAAAGAACAAAACAAGAGATAAGAAGTCAATTGGTTACCTGAGTTGATAGGTTCTTCATATGGGCAGGATAATTAACTGTATCCAGCAAAGGAGTAGCTGGCTTCTCTCCTGAGAAATTAATTTTCCATCCATTGTTTTCTTTCCTGAGTACAACTTTTCCCTCTCCGTCTGATCCACTAGCTCTTACATAAAACTGAAATCAAACGAAACTAATCAAATTAATAGGAAAGTGACAATGAAACTACAAAAATGGAAGAATTATACAAGGAAAATCATTAAATACAATCTTTTGAGCCCAAAAATGCTGCCTATTAAAAATTTCAATTTTTTTCTTACGGGGAGCAACAAAATGCAGAAATAAGGCAAACCCAGATGTCAAAATTCAAAATTGAGGAACAAAACAGAATAAAGCCCACTAAAACAATAATAAAAAAAAAAACCCCCAAGAACCAATCTTTCTCCCACAAAACCCAACTATAGACAAATATAAAAGACACCCAGAGAGACAAATTCAAGTACAAGATCAAAAATCAAAAGGTCTTCCAATGCCCAATCATCTACCTGTCTTCTGCAACTGCTGCTCGGAATTGAAGTCCCCAAGAAGGGTGATGTTACTGCGTTAGATGAAAGAAGAGATCCAGCGACTGCCATTGATGAGAGGGAGAAACAGAGAGAGAGAGAGAGAGAGAGAGAGAGAGAGAGAGAATGAGAGTGGTGAATGAATGAGGGAGAGAAATGGGGGGAGAATTTATAATGTGAGGGGAGGTTGTAACAGAGTGACGCTTTGAACAGGGATCTTGAGTGATATTTTGGCGTTTTTATCGCGAGCGCGATGCTCCGATTTTCTCGTGCGAAGAAAAAAATGTCCATGTTTTAAGCACCTGGACGGTCTGAATTAAGCTCAAGCCGGCCCTTCATCCAACCGGTTCTGTCGGGCCGGGAAAAGAACCGGAGTCATAAGTGGGCACTGAATCTTCAGTGTACCTAGAGGCTAGATACGATACACCATGCATGCATATGTAAAATGTTCCTAAGGTTGCACTTGGGCAGTGGCAGGTCCAGAAAATTTATTTGAGGAGCGGATAACAAGTGTCTATTTATCTAGAGATAAAATTATAACATTTCAAAACTATAATATGTAATGGGAATGCACTCAATAAAAACTTTTGCTAGAAATTTAAATGAGATTTTACTTTCCAATGAATTAATTCAAATTGTTATTAATTTATTTAGTTTTTTGGGCTTTGGGGTGCAATTTTTATAATTTATTGTGGTGGTGGTGGGGGGGGGGGGGGTTGGGGGATGTAAAATTTTGCATGAGTTTACATACAAATTCACAAATGTCTAGGGGTGCAACTGCACCCCTAGAATGTGACTAGATCCACCCCTGCGATTTGGGTGGTTGCAAGTACTACTGGTTATCATCATATATTTTATGGAAGCATTTTCTTATATAAGAGAGTGACTCAATCTCAGCCAACTATGATTATAAGGAATTCTCTTCTTTTCTTTATTCACTTGACTGAGATGAAATTACACCTTATTATATGAGAAAATCTTCTGATATGATCGACAAGGATACTCATTATTCTCCTCAAAGTATCATACATGCAACATGCACACGATTGAATTATAACTAACAAAAAAGAAAACAAATGCTAATAATCAATATTCTAGTATGAAATCAATCTGTAAAGTATCATACATGCAACATGCACACGATTGAATTATAACTAACAAAAAAGAAAAGAAATGCTAATAATCAATATTCTAGTATGAAATCAATTTGCTTCTAACAGGAATTGGTGCAAAGCTATGAAAATCTACCCTGAATTTGTTCCTTATTGTTGATACAGGAGGTTTGGTTGAATCTGTGTCTTGCATTTGCTGTTTTGGATGTGATATTGAACAATGTGTGCAGGTTTTTTTTCTGTGTCTGTTTCAGCTGTTCTGGATGTGATACTGAACAATGTGTGCAAGTCTAGTTTCTGTGTCTTGTATCTGCAGTTCTAGATGTGATACTGAACAGTGTGTGTAGGTTTTGTTACATCATTGCTAGTAAGTTTGTGGTAGTAGTTAGGTTGATCCTTGTTGTAAGGAATCAAAACTGAGTCAGTAAAAGGTTTTGATGTGTTTTTTTTTAGTTTTTGATCCTCGGTTGTAAGGAGCTAACAGTGAGTGTACAGCTTGTTGGAACTTTACAGAAAATTGGTAATAAGATTGATTACTTACTTACCCCCAAAAAAATTTCTAGTATGGTAAGCATCTCATATATGGCCTTGTCAAAAGCGTGATAGCAACATAATCAACTACAAACGTGCCAACAATTGTCACCTCATAGTTGTCCTCATGAAAACAAACAGGAGAAAGTAGTTTGAGAGAAACTATATTCTATCTTTCTCTCTATTTTTATGTGCAACAATGTGGTTGAATCTCATCCCAGTGCAGTTATAATGGATTCTCCCTCCTTGTTTACTCGCTTAGGTTACATTTAGTCATGTAAAGAATCTTCTCATGTGACAAGTATCCATGTCCCTTATTTTCTAATGACTATTACTCATGCAAAGTATACTCAGTTAAATTATAAATGCCAAAAGGAAAGGAATGCTAATAAATCAATACTTTAGTATGGTTAGCACCGAGTATCCTATTTTCCCTGCTGAAAGTGTGCTAGCAACAAAACCAATTATTAGATACATGACAATTGTCACTTCATAGTTGTCCTAGCAAAACAAACAGGAGAAAGTAGTTATTTTCCGGCCTAATTAATATACAAAGTACTCATCACAAAAATATTGGGTATACGAAAGTGTGGGAGATTTGGCTTTGAATTGTTTTCCAGTCTCAGGATCAAACTTGACAACACCTAAAACAACAACAAAGAAATATTTGAGTCTCCATAGGTAAATAAAAACTCATCTAAGAAAGAGTTAAGAGATATTTACCATGCATTCTGTCTGCAGCAGCCTCTGCAGGAGGATAGCCTTTCCCTTTCTCTGTGACTATGTGAATAAGCACAGGACCAGGAGCGGCATTTCCTTTACCTTCTTGAAAATTGTGACTAAGTCTTCAACATTGTGCCCATCTACTGGACCGATGTAATATAATCCGAGCTCCTCAAACAAGCAAGCACCAGAAGCACTGATCATTCCTCTAGCATATTCATCTACCTTGGCAGCAACCTCATGTGTTGTTCCCCCGATTTGTTTTGTAATACTCTGCACATACAAAGAAGCAATTCCTAAGGATTGATATGGACAATTAAATGTTAGAAGAAAAGCTTCTGTATGTACTAAATGACCATATATTCTCAACTGAAGTCTACTAGTTTGGAATCTTGTGTGCCACGAGATATCACACATATTTTAGTTTTCGTGCAAAAATCTTTTCTTTTTCAAAATTCTGTTTTGTACAAAAGCATATTTTGACATTTGGCATATATCATCAAAATATAATTAGTTTACATCTTTATGGGTATCACATCAAAGTCCAACAGGTATCCTACTTTGTGTAATCGGGATTATTCTTCAAACCCTTTTGTCTTCTCATCAACTACTGCGTGAGGATGTCCTTTTCCCCCTTTCCATTCAATGATATGATTGAATATATTAAATTCCAAGAAAGAGTTTACTTGATGTATTGATTTCACTTTGCATAAATTCTTAAATTATTATGGAACCAACAAGTAATTTAACCTGGAATGTTGGTCAAACAATATACTTCATCTGATCAAGAGATTTAATGATACAATCTAATGTTATTAAATTAATTTTAGCGACCTCTTATATAAAATGTTCAATTTGCAAAACTTTAACTCAAAAGCAAATTTTGTTTCTTGTTATTAAGCAACTCCGAGCATTTATTAAAGCAAGCACTTGATGAATTCCCATATTCTGAAAGTGATCATATAACCAACTTCAAACTTTTGACAGAACACGTTCCTTAAACAAAATTTTCATATATATGTGCTGAAATAGTCCAAAATTAACTTAAAAGTGTTTGACATAGGTCCAAGAAAAGCATCTAATTCTCACCTTTGGGCTTCACGAAGCTTTCTGAACTTGGTGCTGGCTTGAAGCTTCGTGAGAGCACTGCTGAGAGCCCTACAGGAGTGGCAGGACCATCGAGAGTCGCAGTTGGCAAAGAAACTTGCTTATTGTCATTCAAAATGACAATAAGGTTTGAATCCAAATATCCCGCATTGTTCATCGCCTCATAAGCCTGCCCAGCTGTCATTGCTCCATCTCCAATGACAGATATCACATGATTCTTCTTCCCTAGTAAATCTCTAGCTACCGCCATTCCTAATCACAGAAGGAAGCAATTTATTCCAAGACCTAATCCTTTTAAGTGTAAATCACACAAATCCATCTTAACGGTTGCAAGATTTACATAGAACTCGTATAAACGTGTATATGAATATTGTACTATAATTTGATGATTGCATCTAGAAAATAAATGTTATTTGACTTGACATTGAAAATCTTTACTTACCAAGACCAGCAGAGATGCTGGTAGAGCTATGGCCTGCACCAAAGGCATCATGATCACTCTCATCCCTCTTAGGGAAACCTGCAAGACCGGAGGTCTGCCTCAAAGTATGCATCCTCGACCTCCTCCCAGTGAGAATTTTATGTGGGTAGCCTGAAATTCAATCAAAACCCAAATCGATATCGAACTAAACATAATCAAATCATAACTCTTTTCTTAATTTTTCAATCTTAAATTTCCACTGACCTGATGGCCAACATCCCACAAGATCTTGTCCTCAGGAGTACTGAATACATGATGAAGAGCCACAGTCAACTCTACCACACCGAGACTAGCACTCAAATGACCCCCGGTTTTTGATACAGAATGAACTATGTCAACTCTCAATTCTGCTGCCAATTGCTCCAAAGCCTTAACCAAATTTTTTATCAAATTTTATTACTTATAAGCTTTCAATTCTAGAATCTGATCAAAGAACAAAACAAGAGATAAGAAGTCAATTGGTTACCTGAGTTGATAGGTTCTTCATATGGGCAGGATAATTAACTGTATCCAGCAAAGGAGTAGCTGGCTTCTCTCCTGAGAAATTAATTTTCCATCCATTGTTTTCTTTCCTGAGTACAACTTTTCCCTCTCCGTCTGATCCACTAGCTCTTACATAAAACTGAAATCAAACGAAACTAATCAAATTAATAGGAAAGTGACAATGAAACTACAAAAATGGAAGAATTATACAAGGAAAATCATTAAATACAATCTTTTGAGCCCAAAATGCTGCCTATTAAAAATTTCAATTTTTTCTTACGAGGCAACAAAATGCAGAAATAAGGCAAACCCAGATGTCAAAATTCAAAATTGAGGAACAAAACAGAATAAAGCCCACTAAAACAATAATAAAAAACCCCAAGAACCAATCTTTCTCCCACAAAACCCAACTATAGACAAATATAAAAGACACCCAGAGACAAATTCAAGTACAAGATCAAAAATCAAAAGGTCTTCCAATGCCCAATCATCTACCTGTCTTCTGCAACTGCTGCTCGGAATTGAAGTCCCCAAGAAGGGTGATGTTACTGCGTTAGATGAAAGAAGAGATCCAGCGACTGCCATTGATGAGAGAGGAGAAGAGAGAGAGAGAGAGAGAGAGAGAGAGTGGTGAATGAATGAGGAGAGAAATGGGGAGAATTTATAATGTGAGGGAGGTTGTAACAGAGTGACGCTTTGAACAGGGATCTTGAGTGATATTTTGGCGTTTTATCGCGAGCGCGATGCTCCGATTTTCTCGTGCGAAGAAAAAATGTCCATGTTTTAAGCACCTGGACGGTCTGAATTAAGCTCAAGCCGGCCCTTCATCCAACCGGTTCTGTCGGGCCGGGAAAAGAACCGGAGTCATAAGTGGGCACTGAATCTTCAGTGTACCTAGAGGCTAGATACGATACACCATGCATGCATATGTAAAATGTTCCTAAGGTTGCACTTGGGCAGTGGCAGGTCAGAAAATTTATTTGAGGCGGATAACAAGTGTCTATTTATCTAGAGATAAAATTATAACATTTCAAAACTATAATATGTAATGGGAATGCACTCAATAAAAACTTTTGCTAGAAATTTAAATGAGATTTTACTTTCCAATGAATTAATTCAAATTGTTATTAATTTATTTAGTTTTTGGGCTTTGGGGTGCAATTTTTATAATTTATTGTGGTGGTGGTGGGGGTTGGGGATGTAAAATTTTGCATGAGTTTACATACAAATTCACAAATGTCTAGGGTGCAACTGCACCTAGAATGTGACTAGATCCACCCTGCGATTTGGGTGGTTGCAAGTACTACTGGTTATCATCATATATTTTATGGAAGCATTTTCTTATATAAGAGTGACTCAATCTCAGCCAACTATGATTATAAGGAATTCTCTTCTTTTCTTTATTCACTTGACTGAGATGAAATTACACCTTATTATATGAGAAAATCTTGATATGATCGACAAGGATACTCATTATTCTCCTCAAAGTATCATACATGCAACATGCACGATTGAATTATAACTAACAAAAAGAAAACAAATGCTAATAATCAATATTCTAGTATGAAATCAATCTGTAAAGTATCATACATGCAACATGCACCGATTGAATTATAACTAACAAAAAAGAAATGCTAATAATCAATATTCTAGTATGAAATCAATTTGCTTCTACAGAATTGGTGCAAAGCTATGAAAATCTACCGAATTTGTTCCTTATTGTTGATACAGGAGGTTTGGTTGAATCTATGTCTTGCATTTGCTGTTTTGGATGTGATATTGAACAATGTGTGCGGAGTTTTTACGTATCTGTTTCACTGCTCTGGATGTGATACTGAACAATGTGTGCAAGTCTAGTTTCTGTGTCTTGTATCTGCAGTTCTAGATGTGATACTGAACAGTGTGTGTAGGTTTTGTTACATCATTGCTAGTAAGTTTGTGGTAGTAGTTAGGTTGATCCTTGTTGTAAGGAATCAAAACTGAGTCAGTAAAGGGTTTTGATGTGTTTTTTTTTAGTTTTTTGATCCTCGGTTGTAAGGAGCTAACAGTGAGTGTACAGCTTGTTGGAACTTTTACAGAAAATTGGTAATAAGATTGATTACTTACTTACCCCCAAAAAAAAATTTTCTAGTATGGTAAGCATCTCATATATGGCCTTGTCAAAAGCGTGATAGCAACATAATCAACTACAAACGTGCCAACAATTGTCACCTCATAGTTGTCCTCATGAAAACAAACAGGAGAAAGTAGTTTGAGAGAAACTATATTCTATCTTTCTCTCTATTTTTATGTGCAACAATGTGGTTGAATCTCATCCCAGTGCAGTTATAATGGATTCTCCCTCCTTGTTTACTCGCTTAGGTTACATTTAGTCATGTAAAGAATCTTCTCATGTGACAAGTATCCATGTCCCTTATTTTCTAATGACTATTACTCATGCAAAGTATACTCAGTTAAATTATAAATGCCAAAAGGAAAGGAATGCTAATAAATCAATACTTTAGTATGGTTAGCACCGAGTATCCTATTTTCCCTGCTGAAAGTGTGCTAGCAACAAAACCAATTATTAGATACATGACAATTGTCACTTCATAGTTGTCCTAGCAAAAACAAACAGGAGAAAGTAGTTATTTTCCGGCCTAATTAATATACAAAGTACTCATCACAAAAAATATTGGGTATGAGAATATTATTGTTGACGTATGAAATCACGCAGTCACTAAACTTTGCTGGATTAGTTATTGATTGAGTGGAGTCCGCCTTCTTCATTGCAGATGGTGTTGTCAAACCGAAGTTCACCTACGCCGAGAGAAAAAACACTGAAGGGCGAAGTTGGGGTCTCCGGTGGTCCCTCCGACAATCAAGTTAGTTTATATGAAAAACACGAAGAATGAAGCAGGAATTCACTAGGTTAGATTACTTACTTGTTCCATTGAATAGTTCTCTATTTATATGAGGGGTCGAAGGGTATTTTCGTTTTTTCATTTGGTGAGAAAACTAGCAAATGGGTCAGCTCTTTCCTCCATGTGTAGACCAATGGCTGGGCAGATGTTTCTCATTGTCAGCTGTGGTGGCCTACCTTTACAGGTGTCAAGCCGTAAGTTGATTTAAGAGTTAGTGTTGTTCCCTCGTCATTAAGGAGATGGGATTGGCGACGTCGCCAAATCTGTTCGAGGTGCCTTAATTACTGTGAGAGATGGAGGAATTAAGGTGCTGACAATGCATTTAATGCAACGGTGACCTGTTGTCGGGACCAAACTTCGTGTAACCGTCGTTTGAGTTGAGGTAACAAATTGGGCGAGTGAATGAGGTTGAGTGTCGAGGGACCGACTAACACCGCCATTCGCGTCGTCCGTAAAGGCAGTCGACCGAAAAGTCGACTGGTACTGCCTTTCGAGTCGTTCACCAAGGCAGGCGACCGAAGGGCCGACTAGTACCGCCTTTCGAGTCGCTCGCAAAGGCAATTGATCGTCATGACTTGGTTTGAATGAAGGGCGTGAGGCGTTCATTTGACTCGGCAGTGAACTGGGTCAGCCTCAATCAATGGACTAGAATCTTGATTTATTTGATCGTGGATTTCTCCGTTCTAATCAAGGATTAGTAGCTAATTAGCGTTAGGGACCATAACAATTATATCCTAGTCTCTCTCATTCCCTCCTATAAAGAATGATGTGGTTGCATATATATGGTGGATTCTCCCTTTCTTTTATTCACTTGGGTGAAAATGAGTTACATCACTTTATACGAGAGATATTCTCGTATGATAAGAATACTCATTAAACGAATGTATGTTAACACATTCATACTCACTCCATCATGGTGAGCAAAACTATCTCATTCTCCTGCCATAAGTGTACTAGTGAAAGAAATCAACAAGACACGTGCCAACAACGGTCAGCTAATAGTTATCTTGGCAAAACGAAGAAAGAGAAAAAGCTGCTTTCCCGCCTAATGTACAAGACTCTTCAAAAGATAGCCCTACAGCTTGGCGTCCAACGCTCTCATGCGAGGGATGCGCATCAACCACATCAACCCCAAAGCGGCAATCGTTTATGATTTATCCTTGAAGAAGAGGTTGACTTCCGAATGTAGCATATTGTTCCGTATACCCTATCATCATTGCAACCGATTCATCCAAATTCTGTTGTTTCGACTAGATCTGCATCAGATGCATGTGTATGGTACGTAACCTCTTCATATAACTTGTGTTAACAAAAAATGTGTCTGGTAATTATGTATTAAATTTTTATCACATATGTCATAACTTATCGGGAACTAAGTTTCATATAGTTGAACCTATTATTCAAGTGAGATAACCCAATAATTGATACCGACATATATAGAATATATAATTAAGCTTTTGGATTATGTGATTGCCTTGGGAAGTAAATTAGTAATTTTCAGAACCGAATTAGCATTCTTGGAGTCAAATTCAACCTCAATTACCAAATGCATCATGATCACTCTCATCCCTCTTAGGGAAACCTGCAAGACCGGAGGTCTGCCTCAAAGTATGCATCCTCGACCTCCTCCCAGTGAGAATTTTATGTGGGTACTTGAAATTCAATCAAAACCCAAATCGATATCGAACTAAACATAATCAAATCATAACTCTTTTCTTAATTTTTCAATCTTAAATTTCCACTGACCTGATGGCCAACATCCCACAAGATCTTGTCCTCAGGAGTACTGAATACATGATGAAGAGCCACAGTCAACTCTACCACACCGAGACTAGCACTCAAATGACCCCGGTTTTGATACAGAATGAACTATGTCAACTCTCAATTCTGCTGCCAATTGCTCCAAAGCCTTAACCAAATTTTTATCAAATTTTATTACTTATAAGCTTTCAATTCTAGAATCTGATCAAAGAACAAAACAAGAGATAAGAAGTCAATTGGTTACCTGAGTTGATAGGTTCTTCATATGGGCAGGATAATTAACTGTATCCAGCAAAGGAGTAGCTGGCTGAGGCCATTGTTTTCTTTCCTGAGTACAACTTTTTCCTCTCCGTCTGATCCACTAGTACATAAAACTGAAATCAAACGAAACTAATCAAATTAATAGGAAAGTGACAATGAAACTACAAAAATGGAAGAATTATACAAGGAAAATCATTAAATACAATTTTGAGCCCAAAATGCTGCCTATTTAAAATTTCATTTTTTTCTTACGGGGAGCAGCAGAAATAAGGCAAACCCAGATGTCAAAATTCAAAATTGAGGAACAAAACAGAATAAAGCCCACTAAAACAATAATCCCCAATCTTTCTCCCACAAACCCAACTATAGACAAATATAAAAGACACCCAGAGAGACAAATTCAAGTACAAGTCAAAAATCAAAACCCAACATCCATCTACCGTCTGCAACTGCTGCTCGGAATTGAAGTCCAAGAAGGGTGATGTTATGTTAGATGAAAGAAGAGATCCAGAGAGAGAGAGAGAGAGAGAGAGAGAGAGAGAGAGAGAGAGAGAGAGAGAGAGAGAGAGGTGAATGAATGAGGGAGAGAAATGGGGAGAATTTATAATGTGAGGGATTGTAACAGAGTGACGCTTTGAACAGGGATCTTGAGTGATATTTTGGCGTTTTATCGCGAGCGCGATGTCTGATTTTCTCAAAAGAAGAAAAAATGTCCATGTTTTAAGCACCTGGACGGTCTGAATTAAGCCTGCCGGCCCTTCATCCAACCGGTTCTGTCGGGCCGGGAAAAGAACCGGAGTCATAAGTGGGCACTGAATCTTCAGTGTACCTAGAGGCTAGATACGATACACCATGCATGCATATGTAAAATGTTCCTAAGGTTGCACTTGGGCAGTGGCAGGTCCAGAAAATTTATTTGAGGAGCGGATAACAAGTGTCTATTTATCTAGAGATAAAATTATAACATTTCAAAACTATAATATGTAATGGGAATGCACTCAATAAAACTTTTGCTAAATTTAAATGAGATTTTACTTTCCAATGAATTAATTCAAATATTAATTTATTTAGTTTTGGGCTTTGGGGTGCAATTTTTATAATTTATTGTGGTGGTGGTGGGGGTTGGGGATGTAAAATTTTGCATGAGTTTACATACACAATAATGTCTAGGGTGCAACTGCACCCCTAGAATGTGACTAGATCCACCCCTGCGATTTGGGTGGTTGCAAGTACTACTGGTTATCATCATATATTTTATGGAAGCATTTTCTTATATAAGAGAGTGACTCAATCTCAGCCAACTATGATTATAAGGAATTCTCTTCTTTCTTTATTCACTTGACTGAGATGAAATTACACCTTATTATATGAGAAAATCTTCTGATATGATCGACAAGGATACTCATTATTCTCCTCAAAGTATCATACATGCAACATGCACACGATTGAATTATAACTAACAAAAAAGAAAACAAATGCTAATAATCAATATTCTAGTATGAAATCAATCTGTAAAGTATCATACATGCAACATGCACACGATTGAATTATAACTAACAAAAAGAAAAGAAATGCTAATAATCAATATTCTAGTATGAAATCAATTTGCTTCTAACAGGAATTGGTGCAAAGCTATGAAAATCTACTCAATTTGTTCCTTATTGTTGATACAGAGGTTTGGTTGAATCGTGGTCTTGCATTTGCCGCTTTGGATGTGATATTGAACAATGTGCGCGTTTTTTCTCGCGGTCCGCTTCACTGCTCGATGTGATAATCAACAATGTGCAAGTCTAGTTTCGTGTCTTGTATCCGCAGCTCTAGATGTGATAATCAACAAGCTGTGTGTAGGTTTTGTTACATCATTGCTAGTAAGTTTGTGGTAGTAGTTAGGTTGATCCTTTTGTAAGGAATCAAACCGAGTCAAGAAAGGTTTTGATGTGTTTTTTTAGTTTTTGATCCTCGGTTGTAAGGAGCTAACAGTGAGTGTACAGCTTGTTGGAACTTTTACGAAAATTGGTAATAAGATTGATTACTTACTTACCCCCAAAAAAATTTCTAGTATGGTAAGCATCTCATATATGGCCTTGTCAAAAGCGTGATAGCAACATAATCAACTACAAACGTGCCAACAATTGTCACCTCATAGTTGTCCTCATGAAAACAAACAAAGTAGTTTGAGAGAAACTATATTCTATCTTTCTCTCTATTTTATGTGCAACAATGTGGTTGAATCTCATCCCAGTGCAGTTATAATGGATTCTCCTCCTTGTTTACTCGCTTAGGTTACATTTAGTCATGTAAAGAATCTTCTCATGTGACAAGTATCCATGTCCCTTATTTTCTAATGACTATTACTCATGCAAAGTATACTCAGTTAAATTATAAATGCCAAAAGGAAAGGAATGCTAATAAATCAATACTTTAGTATGGTTAGCACCGAGTATCCTATTTTCCCTGCTGAAAGTGTGCTAGCAACAAAACCAATTATTAGATACATGACAATTGTCACTTCATAGTTGTCCTAGCAAAACAAACAGGAGAAAGTAGCGGCCGTATACCAAAGTACTCATCACGTTGAGAAACGTCACAAATCAGGAGTCCTTTCCTTCTCGCTACCGGATGGTGTTGTCAAACCGAAGTTCACCTACGCCGTAAGAAAACCGCGAAGGGCGGTTGGGGTCTCCTGGTCCCTCCGACAATATAGTTTATATACAAGAATGAAGCAGCACGATTACAGGTTAGAATAGTTCTCTATTTATATGAGGGGTCAAGGGTATTTTCGCTTTTTCATTTGGTGAGAAAACTAGCAAATGGGTCACTTTCCTCCATGTGTAGACCAATGGTCGGGCGATGTTTCTCATTGTCACCGTGGTGGCCTACCTTACTGTGTCGCCGTAAGTTGATTTAAGAGTTAGTGTTGCCAGAGATGGGATTGGCGACGCCGCCAAATTGCTCGAGGTGCCTTATTATGGAGAGATGGAGGAATTAAGGTGCCGACAATGCATAACGTAATCTGGTGACTTGACCATCCGGTAACCCGAATGATTGAGTTCATCCATAACGCCATTCGCCACCCAAGTCTAATCTCCAGCCCCATCGGTACCCATTCAACCCACCTCCCAGCCCACTCGAAATCGATCCCAATTGATCCTTGGTTTGAATGAAGGGCGGAGGCGCTCATTTGACTTGTAACCCGGGTCAGCTTCCAATCAATGGACTAGAATGCTTTATTTGATGCGGATTTCTCCTTCTAATCAAGGATTAGTAGCTAATTAGCCTGGACCATAACAATTATATCCTAGTCTCTCTCATTCCTCCTATAAAGAATGATGTGGTTGCATATATATGGTGGATTCTCCTTCTTTTTATTCACTTGGGTGAAAATGAGTTACATCACTTTATACGAGATATTCTCGTATGATAAGAATACTCATTAAACGAATGTATGTTAACACATTCATACTCACTCCATCATGGTGAGCAAAACTATCTCATTCTCCCTGCCATAAGTGTACTAGTGAAAGAAATCAACAAGACACGTGCCAACAACGGTCAGCTAATAGTTATCTTGGCAAAACGAAGAAAGAGAAAAAGCTGCTTTCCCGCCTAATGTACAAGACTCTTCAAAAGATAGCCCTACAGCTTGGCGTCCAACGCTCTCATGCGAGGGATGCGCATCAACCACATCAACCCCAAAGCGGCAATCGTTTATGATTTATCCTTGAAGAAGAGGTTGACTTCCGAATGTAGCATATTGTTCCGTATACCCTATCATCATTGCAACCGATTCATCCAAATTCTGTTGTTTCGACTAGATCTGCATCAGATGCATGTGTATGGTACGTAACCTCTTCATATAACTTGTGTTAACAAAAAAATGTGTCTGGTAATTATGTATTAAATTTTTATCACATATGTCATAACTTATCGGGAACTAAGTTTCATATAGTTGAACCCATTATTCAAGTGAGATAACCCAATAATTGATACCGACATATATAGAATATATAATTAAGCTTTTGGATTATGTGATTGCCTTGGGAAGTAAATTAGTAATTTTCAGAACCGAATTAGCATTCTTGGAGTCAAATTCAACCTCAATTACCAAATGCATTAGCAGAGTCCCGTTCTCTATATATTTATGATGTCATATAACAAAGCAAAGAACTTTTAAATTTCGATAATTCAACATTTTCAATGCCTTGTTAACATACTGAGCAGCAACGAATATTATTTTGGTACGTCTCGGTCCGAAAAGGCAGCTAGAATTTGATTTATCATCAATTTAACTCTAATATTAATATAATACACTGCTGTCTAATCTTCTATAGCTTTATGAACCCTTTAATATTTCTAAAATAATACAATGATGGTATGCTGATCAATAGGAAGCAATAATTATCTTGCTACATAATTCTTAGTTTCTCAAACCGGTTAAATGCAGTGGACTGGAGCCGAAATTTGACACTGAATCTTTAGTGTATATATAGATGCATGCATGTGTCAAATGTTTCTAAAGTTGCTTGATAGCGCGAGTATTTTGGGGGTTTGTAGTTAGTTACGTGGGATTCTCTTAACTCTTTGTTCACTTTTGACCGAGATTAGGTCACGTAACTTTAAATAACATAATCTTCTCATGTGACAAAGATATACATTAATTTCCTATAAGTATTACGCATGCAATATATAATCAGTTAAATTATAACTACTAAAAAACAAATACTAATAAATTAATACTTCAGTATAGTTAGCATCGAGTGACTGATTGCCATGTCAAAGCATGCAAGGAACAGATCCCAACTAGGCCTGTCCAAACGGGCGGCCCGGCCCGCCTGGGCCCGGATTTCAGTTCCGGCAGGGCACGGGCGGCCCGATTTTTTATTTTTAATTTTTAATTTTTTGCTTAAAATTAATTTATTTTGCTTAAAATTAATTTTTTAAAAAATGAAATTTCAAGAGTAATTAAAAATAAAATATGAGAAATTTTGATAAAAACCAATCATATTAAGTGTTTACTAAGTAGTAAAAATTATATTCTATTAGTATATAGTTATATATTATATGTAAGTATATATAAGTATACATTAATGACCATATCATACTATAATTATATATAATATACATTAGAAATATATATGTAAGTATATATAAGTATATATTAATGACAATATACACTTAAATATATATATAAGTATCTGATAATGATCATTTTATACTATAATTATATATTAAAATATTATATATATATATATATATATATATATATATATATATATATATATATATATATATATATATATATATATATATATATATATATATATATATATATATATATATATATATAAAATTAGAAATCGGTAAGTGATCTTGACTGCAGAGGTGACTTCCGACCTCTGGAGTTCCGAGGCTTTAGAGTGGACAAGATGGGCACCCTAATCCCAACCAAACACACGCCTAAATTGTCACCCTTAAGTATCTTTAAAAAGGGTTATTTGCATATATACTCCTTAAATCATGGATATTTACAAAAATACCCTTCAAATCTTAGTATTTACAAAACTACCCTTCAAATCATTAACTTTGTGAAAAAATTCCCTAAAATCGACAAATTATCAACTTGGGGCTAAAATTTTGATTATTTTGTTGAAAATTTTTACATTGTGATTACAAATTAGCTTATCAAAGTTAATGATTAATTGCTTTGAGGGTAATTTTTCCAAAATTGATGATTTGAGAGGTAATTTTGCAAATACTCAGATTTGGAGGATTTTATGCAAATACTCATGATTTAAGGGTTTATATGCAAATACCCTTGATTGTAGAGAACTTCTATAATTGCTCATTTATGAGGTCCACTAAGTGAAAAGATATAATTAATGAGTTATAGAGTTTTTACAATCAATTATGTAGATGATCCAAAAGCAATATTGTTTATCACAAACTAACCCCCGTTAATTTCATCCAATCACATCTTGTAATTAATTTCCTGATCACATGAGTTTCACAATTTTGAATACTGAATAATAATATATGAAAGTGGTGGCCTGTCAGCATTATATGTCAGTATACGAAATTTCGTACCATTGATGCAAGAAAATGTAAATGATCTACCATGAAAGTTGCAATCTATCAAATTAGTGATTCCTAGCTATATTCTAAATTTATTTATTCTATAAGTTTTTTCCATCAATATATGGGGCACATCATGAATACCACCCCACGTCGCTTTTTCATTTTTTCCTCCTTGGAACGCCACGTTAAGGACTGATAAAGGATACAGTATCCTTTCTAATTTTATAATCTAACTGTCTAGCTATATGGGATTCATATCCTTAATTTCAAATTAAATATTAATTAAAGAGAGTCCAGTTATCTTAGTTTTACAGTCTGCTTCACTCTTAAGAGATACAGTTAGACTATATAAGATCCTCACTATTATTTTAAAAATTATTATTATCTTGAAAACACTATTGCAAAAACTAAATTGTGATAGCTAGTGGGAATACATTTGCATGATCTCATATTTCTGAATCCAAAAGGGAAAAAAATATTGTTGTTTATTCCAAACGGAAAATATTTATTTAAAATGGAGAATACATTTTTATTGTCTAAACTATTGTGATCACGTGGAATACATTCAATTGCCTAAACTCTGATACAATTTCTTTCTATCCTGAACAAGTAATTAAGAGAATTTTTTTCACCTCAAATATATATATATATATATATATATATATATATATATATATATATATAAATTAATGGACAGAAATATTGAAGCAGTAAAGTTTCTCCCACGACTTCAAAACTGATTAGACTTCTAGGTACAACTTTTTGGTCCTTACCATCATAACTTGTCTTTATTTGACTTTTTCTACATTTTTTTTCCGAGTGAGAAATGAAAATATAGCAGAATGCGCTTCACACTCTTCATTTCTTCCACTAGATTATATGCTTCACGTGGGTGATAGCGGGATCAGCTGTTTCATCTCCAACAGCAAATACTCTTAACTGCAAGCCTGCAAACCAATATGCGCCATCTGGCAACGTTTCCCGTTTTACACAAATAAAACTTGAAAAATAACTTATTTAGTTAAAATATTAGTATAAAATAATTCTGAATCAGTATAGGTTGCGAACCTATACAAACAATTGAAATTAGTATAAACAGAGGCTGAGGCACATTGGGTCCTCTGGATCCTAGGCCCCTCCTCAGAACTAGAAAAATAGGGAAAGGGTATGTTGCATATTGGTGATTTTGTATAATATATGGGGTAAAGTGTAAAGTTCTCAATAGATAATTTTCTCCGCTTCTATTTTATTCCGAGTCCGGATCCTCTAGACTTTTATTTCCACTAATAGATCCTTCGATTCTAGCAATTGCTATCTTTCCCTCTACTCCACAGACCACGATGTCGACGTGAACATCACTCCTTGTCATCTCCGACCTCGATTGCCCTTCCTCTCTTTCCTAGCCTTTTCTATTATCCTTAGATCTCCTCTAGTGTCATCCGCGCATCTTCTCAATGCTCTGATCTCGCTCCTCATTGCTCCTAGCCTCCAGCCTTTCCACCTTCCTCGACGCTAATTTTTGTTAGTTTTTCTTCTCGTTTTTATTTTTCTTTTTGAATTTTGCTTGTTTGATTGATTTATTTGGTGTCTTGAACCAAGCTTGAGACCGTACTCACCATATGATTTTGTGAAATTGAAGGATTGGTAAACTTGCAAGAAGTGTTCTCGAAAGTCACTACCTTTTCATTGGTGAAATCATTCTACCTGATGGGATTACAAATGAGCTTATCAAAGTTAATGATTAATTGCTTTGAGGGTAATTTTTCCAAAATTGATGATTTGAGAGGTAATTTTGCAAATACTGATTTGGAGGATTTTTATGCAAATACTCATGATTTAAGGGTTTATATGCAAATACCCTTGATTGTAGAGAACTTCTATAATTGCTCATTTATGAGGTCCACTAAGTGAAAAGATATAATTAATGAGTTATAGAGTTTTTTACAATCAATTATGTAGATGATCCAAAAGCAATATTGTTTATCACAAACTAACCCCCGTTAATTTCATCCAATCACATCTTGTAATTAATTTCCTGATCACATGAGTTTCACAATTTTGAATACTGAATAATAATATATGAAAGTGGTGGCCTGTCAGCATTATATGTCAGTATACGAAATTTCGTACCATTGATGCAAGAAAATGTAAATGATCTACCATGAAAGTTGCAATCTATCAAATTAGTGATTCCTAGCTATATTCTAAATTTATTTATTCTATAAGTTTTTTCCATCAATATATGGGGCACATCATGAATACCACCCCACGTCGCTTTTTCATTTTTTCCTCCTTGGAACGCCACGTTAAGGACTGATAAAGGATACAGTATCCTTTCTAATTTTATAATCTAACTGTCTAGCTATATGGGATTCATATCCTTAATTTCAAATTAAATATTAATTAAAGAGAGTCCAGTTATCTTAGTTTTACAGTCTGCTTCACTCTTAAGAGATACAGTTAGACTATATAAGATCCTCACTATTATTTTAAAAATTATTATTATCTTGAAAACACTATTGCAAAAACTAAATTGTGATAGCTAGTGGGAATACATTTGCATGATCTCATATTTCTGAATCCAAAAGGGAAAAAAATATTGTTGTTTATTCCAAACGGAAAATATTTATTTAAAATGGAGAATACATTTTATTGTCTAAACTATTGTGATCACGTGGAATACATTCAATTGCCTAAACTCTGATACAATTTCTTTCTATCCTGAACAAGTAATTAAGAGAATTTTTTTCACCTCAAATATATATATATATATATATATATATATATATATATATATATATATATATATATAAATTAATGGACAGAAATATTGAAGCAGTAAAGTTTCTCCCACGACTTCAAAACTGATTAGACTTCTAGGTACAACTTTTTGGTCCTTACCATCATAACTTGTCTTTATTTGACTTTTTCTACATTTTTTTTCCGAGTGAGAAATGAAAATATAGCAGAATGCGCTTCACACTCTTCATTTCTTCCACTAGATTATATGCTTCACGTGGGTGATAGCGGGATCAGCTGTTTCATCTCCAACAGCAAATACTCTTAACTGCAAGCCTGCAAACCAATATGCGCCATCTGGCAACGTTTCCCGTTTTACAAATAAAACTTGAAAAATAACTTATTTAGTTAAAATATTAGTATAAAATAATTCTGAATCAGTATAGGTTGCGAACCTATACAAACAATTGAAATTAGTATAAACAGAGGCTGAGGCACATTGGGTCCTCTGGATCCTAGCCCCTCCTCAGAACTAGAAAAATAGGGAAAGGGTATGTTGCATATTGGTGATTTTGTATAATATATGGGGTAAAGTGTAAAGTTCTCAATAGATAATTTTCTCCGCTTCTATTTTATTCCAAGTCCGGATCCTCTAGACTTTTATTTCCACTAACAGATCCTTCGATTCTAGCAATTGCTATCTTTCCCTCTACTCCACAGACCACGATGTCGACGTGAACATCACTCCTTGTCATCTCCGACCTCGATTGCCCTTCCTCTCTTTCCTAGCCTTTTCTATTATCCTTAGATCTCCTCTAGTGTCATCCGCATCTTCTCAATGCTCTGATCTCGCTCCTCATTGCTCCTAGCCTCCAGCCTTTCCACCTTCCTCGACGCTAATTTTTGTTAGTTTTTCTTCTCGTTTTTATTTTTCTTTTTGAATTTTGCTTGTTTGATTGATTTATTTGGTGTCTTGAACCAAGCTTGAGACCAGTACTCACCATATGATTTTTGTGAAATTGAAGGGATTGGTAAACTTGCTAAGAAGTTGGTTGAATCAAGATGGATACTTTCCTTATATTGAAATGGATATATTTTGTAACACTTATGAGGAAAATAAATATGAATTGCTGGCGCACTCTACAATAAATTTCCACAAGACAACAAGTGGTATCGAGCCCATATTTCTCATTGTCACCGTGGTGGCCTACCTTTACGTCAAGCCGTAAGTTGATTTAAGAGTTAGTGTTGTTCCCTCGTCATTAAGGAGATGGGATTGGCGACGCCGCCAACTGCTCGGTTTTAATTACGTGAGAGATGGAGGAATTAAGGTCCGACAATGCATTTAATGCAACGGTGACTGTTGTCGGGACCAAACTTCGTAACCGCCGCTTGAGTTGAGGTAACAAATTGGGCGAGTGAATGAGGTTGAGTGTCGAGGGACCGACTAACACCGCCATTCGCCGTCAGAAGGCAATGATCGAAAAGTCGATCGGTATCGCTTCGAGTCGCTCACCAAGGCAGCGAATCGGGCCGACTAGTACCGCCTTCGAAGTCGCGAAGGCAATTGATCGTCATGACTTGGTTTGAATGAAGGGCGGAGGCGCTTTGACTCTACAGCGAACCCGGTCGCTTCCAATCAATGGACTAGAATCTTGATTTATTTGATGCGTGGATTTCTCCGTTCTAATCAAGGATTAGTAGCTAATTAGCGTTAGGGACCATAACAATTATATCCTAGTCTCTCTCATTCCTCCTATAAAGAATGATGTGGTTGCATATATATGGTGGATTCTCCCTTTCTTTTATTCACTTGGGTGAAAATGAGTTACATCACTTTATACGAGAGATATTCTCGTATGATAAGAATACTCATTAAACGAATGTATGTTAACACATTCATACTCACTCCATCATGGTGAGCAAAACTATCTCATTCTCCCTGCCATAAGTGTACTAGTGAAAGAAATCAACAAGACACGTGCCAACAACGGTCAGCTAATAGTTATCTTGGCAAAAACGAAGAAAGAGAAAAAAGCTGCTTTCCCGCCTAATGTACAAGACTCTTCAAAAAGATAGCCCTACAGCTTGGCGTCCAACGCTCTCATGCGAGGGATGCGCATCAACCACATCAACCCCCAAAGCGGCAATCGTTTATGATTTATCCTTGAAGAAGAGGTTAGACTTCCGAATGTAGCATATTGTTCCGTATACCCTATCATCATTGCAACCGATTCATCCAAATTCTGTTGTTTCGACTAGATCTGCATCAGATGCATGTGTATGGTACGTAACCTCTTCATATAACTTGTGTTAACAAAAAAATGTGTCTGGTAATTATGTATTAAATTTTTATCACATATGTCATAACTTATCGGGAACTAAGTTTCATATAGTTGAACCTATTATTCAAGTGAGATAACCCAATAATTGATACCGACATATATAGAATATATAATTAAGCTTTTGGATTATGTGATTGCCTTGGGAAGTAAATTAGTAATTTTCAGAACCGAATTAGCATTCTTGGAGTCAAATTCAACCTCAATTACCAAATGCATTAGCAGAGTCCCGTTCTCTATATATTTATGATGTCATATAACAAAGCAAAGAACTTTTAAATTTCGATAATTCAACATTTTCAATGCCTTGTTAACATACTGAGCAGCAACGAATATTATTTTGGTACGTCTCGGTCCGAAAAGGCAGCTAGAATTTGATTTGGCATCAATTTAACTCTAATATTAATATAATACACTGCTGTCTAATCTTCTATAGCTTTATGAATCCCTTAATATTTCTAAAATAATACAATGATGGTATGCTGATCAATAGGAAGCAAGAATTATCTTGCTACATAATTCTTAGTTTCTCAAACCGGTTAAATGCAGTGGACTGGAGCCGAAATTTGACACTGAATCTTTAGTGTATATATAGATGCATGCATGTGTCAAATGTTTCTAAAGTTGCTTGATAGCGCGAGTATTTTGGGGGTTTGTAGTTAGTTACGTGGGATTCTCTTAACTCTTTGTTCACTTTTGACCGAGATTAGGTCACGTAACTTTAAATAACATAATCTTCTCATGTGACAAAGATATACATTAATTTCCTATAAGTATTACGCATGCAATATATAATCAGTTAAATTATAACTACTAAAAAAACAAATACTAATAAATTAATACTTCAGTATAGTTAGCATCGAGTGACTGATTGCCATGTCAAAAGCATGCAAGGAACAGATCCCAACTAGGCCTGTCCAAACGGGCCGGCCCGGCCCGGCCTGGGCCCGGATTTCAGTTCCGGGCAGGGCACCGGGCCGGCCCGATTTTTTAATTTTTAATTTTTAATTTTTTGCTTAAAATTAATTTATTTTGCTTAAAATTAATTTTTAAAAAATGAAATTTCAAGAGTAATTAAAAATAAAATATGAGAAATTTTGATAAAAACCAATCATATTAAGTGTTTACTAAGTAGTAAAAATTATATTCTATTAGTATATAGTTATATATTATATGTAAGTATATATAAGTATACATTAATGACCATATCATACTATAATTATATATAATATACATTAGAAATATATATGTAAGTATATATAAGTATATATTAATGACAATATACACTTAAATATATATATATATATATATATATATCATTTTATACTATAATTATATATTAAAATATATATATATATATATATATATATATATATATATATATATATAAAATTAGAAATCAGTAGGGCCGTCTTGAACTCATAGGAGTGACGGGACCGACCTGCTGGTTCGAGCTTTTGCGGCCGTGGACAAAGATGGACTGACCCTAATCCCAACCAAACACACCTAAATTGTCACCCTTAAGTATCTTTAAAAAGGGTTATTTGCATATATACTCCTTAAATCATGGATATTTACAAAAATACCCTTCAAATCTTAGTATTTACAAAACTACCCTTCAAATCATTAACTTTGTGAAAAAATTCCCTAAAATCGACAAATTATCAACTTGGGGCTAAAATTTTGATTATTTTGTTGAAAATTTTTACATTGTGATTACAAATTAGCTTATCAAAGTTAATGATTAATTGCTTTGAGGGTAATTTTTCCAAAATTGATGATTTGAGAGGTAATTTTGCAAATACTCAGATTTGGAGGATTTTATGCAAATACTCATGATTTAAGGGTTTATATGCAAATACCCTTGATTGTAGAGAACTTCTATAATTGCTCATTTATGAGGTCCACTAAGTGAAAAGATATAATTAATGAGTTATAGAGTTTTTTACAATCAATTATGTAGATGATCCAAAAGCAATATTGTTTATCACAAACTAACCCCGTTAATTTCATCCAATCACATCTTGTAATTAATTTCCTGATCACATGAGTTTCACAATTTTGAATACTGAATAATAATATATGAAAGTGGTGGCCTGTCAGCATTATATGTCAGTATACGAAATTTCGTACCATTGATGCAAGAAAATGTAAATGATCTACCATGAAAGTTGCAATCTATCAAATTAGTGATTCCTAGCTATATTCTAAATTTATTTCTTCTATAAGTTTTTTCCATCAATATATGGGGCACATCATGAATACCACCCCACGTCGCTTTTTCATTTTTTCCTCCTTGGAACGCCACGTTAAGGACTGATAAAGGATACAGTATCCTTTCTAATTTTATAATCTAACTGTCTAGCTATATGGGATTCATATCCTTAATTTCAAATTAAATATTAATTAAAGAGAGTCCAGTTACCTTAGTTTTACAGTCTGCTTCACTCTTAAGAGATACAGTTAGACTATATAAGATCCTCACTATTATTTTAAAATTATTATTATCTTGAAAACACTATTGCAAAAACTAAATTGTGATAGCTAGTGGGAATACATTTGCATGATCTCATATTTCTGAATCCAAAAGGGAAAAAAATATTGTTGTTTATTCCAAACGGAAAATATTTATTTAAAATGGAGAATACATTTTATTGTCTAAACTATTGTGATCACGTGGAATACATTCAATTGCCTAAACTCTGATACAATTTCTTTCTATCCTGAACAAGTAATTAAGAGAATTTTTTTCACCTCAAATATATATATATATATATATATATATATATATATATATATATATATATATATATATAAATTAATGGACAGAAATATTGAAGCAGTAAAGTTTCTCCCACGACTTCAAAACTGATTAGACTTCTAGGTACAACTTTTTTGGTCCTTACCATCATAACTTGTCTTTATTTGACTTTTTCTACATTTTTTTTTCCGAGTGAGAAATGAAAATATAGCAGAATGCGCTTCACACTCTTCATTTCTTCCACTAGATTATATGCTTCACGTGGGTGATAGCGGGATCAGCTGTTTCATCTCCAACAGCAAATACTCTTAACTGCAAGCCTGCAAACCAATATGCGCCATCTGGCAACGTTTCCCGTTTTACACAAATAAAACTTGAAAAATAACTTATTTAGTTAAAATATTAGTATAAAAATAATTCTGAATCAGTATAGGTTGCGAACCTATACAAACAATTGAAATTAGTATAAACAGAGGCTGAGGCACATTGGGTCCTCTGGATCCTAGGCCCCTCCTCAGAACTAGAAAAATAGGGAAAGGGTATGTTGCATATTGGTGATTTTGTATAATATATGGGGTAAAGTGTAAAGTTCTCAATAGATAATTTTCTCCGCTTCTATTTTATTCCAAGTCCGGATCCTCTAGACTTTTATTTCCACTAATGATCCTTCGATTCTAGCAATTGCTATCTTTCCCTCTACTCCACAGACCACGATGTCGGCGTGAACATCACTCCTTGTCATCTCCGACCTCGATTGCCCTTCCTCTCTTTCCTAGCCTTTTCTATTATCCTTAGATCTCCTCTAGTGTCATCTGCGCATCTTCTCAATGCTCTGATCTCGCTCCTCATTGCTCCTAGCCTCCAGCCTTTCCACCTTCCTCGACGCTAATTTTTGTTAGTTTTTCTTCTCGTTTTTATTTTTCTTTTTGAATTTTGCTTGTTTGATTGATTTATTTGGTGTCTTGAACCAAGCTTGAGACCAGTACTCACCATATGATTTTTGTGAAATTGAAGGGATTGGTAAACTTGCTAAGAAGTTGGTTGAATCGAAGATGGATACTTTCCTTATATTGAAATGGATATATTTTGTAACACTTATGAGGAAAATGTCATTAATTGTTGTGCTATGAAAATTTCGGCAAAGACTCTCACAAATTTCCGCCACAAGACAACAAGTGGTATCGAGCCCATATTTCAAATCTAGTTTTTTGAAGTTTGGTGGAGGAAGATTCTTGTGTGAAGCTTAGTTCTTGGAGTTCTCGGCCCGGTGGAGATATCATTAGGAGTTGCCGTTGGAGATTTCACTTTCCTCGTGTGGTTAGGAAATCTATTTGGAACTGATCTAGGGTCGGCCAAGTGATTCTTTAATTCTATCAAAGTTGTTCTTTCTCTACAATTTGGAGTTAGTTTACAATGGGAGAAGAAGGTGAAAGCAAAGAAGTCAAAGCAGTACAATACAAATGCAAGTTGGTTTTGAACACCAAAATTAATGTGGTGAAGTGACGGCAAAATCAACTTTGGTTTGTGGATGGCGGCGTCTGAGGATGCGCTCAATGCTCAAAATTTGGAGGAGACCATCATGGTCCAAGAGAGGCCACCTAAATATGAAGAGGAGGTATGGGATAAGATGAATAGGGCGGCGTGTGATCGGGTCTGTTTGGAGCAGAGCTGAAATATGATGTGATTGGGGTGGCGTCGCAATGAAGATGTGAAAAATTCTCAACAATAAGTATCTCGCGAAGAGTGTTGAGAACGGGTTGCACTTGCGAAGACTCTTCGTGTTTGGATGTCCGGAGCACCTCACTAGCGGCTCATGTGAACAACTATACTAAGTTGTTGTCCGACTTGACAAATGTTGATGAGAAGATAACGGATGAGTACAAAGCGGTTATTTTATTGGGCTCCTTACGATGAGGAGTATGACACCTTTGTACTCACTTTGTTGAGCGGACGTACTTCTATCGGCTATAGTGAAGTTACTAGCATTGACCAACCATGATTTGGCGAGGAAGGACAAGGAGACTTCCGTCGCGAGTACTTCAGCGAGGCCTTATCGACGAGAGGTAGAAGCCCATATCCGAAAGGTGGCAATAGAGGAGGTCAAAGTCAAGAAGGCACCACCAATTGTCAAAGAACCAATGTGCATTCGCAGGCGGGGAAATGGAAGAAAGATTGTCCAAAGCTCAAGGAGAAAGAAAATGGCAAGAAAAAGGGCCCGAAGGCCAATGAGGTGAATATTGCTAAAGGCGATGATTCTGACGATTCGTGCTATTCTCTATTGATTACTCCGGAGGTGAATCATGTGGAAGCATCAGATTGGATGCTTGATTACGGCGCTACTTATCATGTGACCCCTAGGCGAGACTGGTTTGCATCTTTTGAGAAAGTCGACGGGGGTGTTGTTGTCATGGGAAATGATCAACCCCGTGGCATTTGTGGGATAGGTGCGTGGCGGATTAGGATGCGATGGAGTAGTTCGTGAGTTGAAGGAGGTGAGATTTGTTCCTCAGCTAAAGAAAAATATTATCTCAGTTGGAGCTTTGGAGGCGAAGGGATTCAATGTGACTTTTAAAAACGGTGTAGGGAAGGTTACTAAAGGATCTTTGATGGTGATGAAGGGAGTCCACAATCGAAATTTATACTATCTGAATGGGAGCACCGAGATTGGCCACGTTGCTTGATTATTTGAGGTGGGCGAGGGAGCGAGCTTTGGCACTATAGGTTAGGGCACACAGTGAAAGGTCACTGCGGCGTTATGCAAGCGAGGGGCTATTAAAGGAGCCAAGAGTGGAAAAGTTGAGTTCGTGAGCATTGTGTTCTTGGCAAGCGCACAAATTTGAAGTTGAACAACCATCCATCGACGAAGGGTATTCGGACTACGTGCACAGACGTTTGGGGTCCCACCAAGGCGGCATCACTTGGTGGTAGACATTGGTTCGTCACATTTGTTGATGACTATTCTGGCGATGTTGGGTGTACACCATGGCGAAGAAGAGTGAAGTCCTAGATATATTTGTGGAGTGGAAGAAGAGATTAGAACCGCAGACCGGGAGAAAGATCAAAGCGTTGAGATCCGACAAAGGTGGTGAGTATACTTTAGACCCCTTCGGCAGCTATGTCGAGACGAGGGCATAAAGAGACACTTCACGGTTAGTCATACACCGCAGCAAAATGGGGTGGCGAGAGAGGTTGAATCGGTCTTTCTTTGGAGAAGGTTCGATGTTTATTGGCGCATAGTGGTTTGGAGAAGATCTTTTGTGAGGCACTTACATATCGCGAGCCACCTCATCAACAGTGCCTTCATCGCGATTGGGGAAAGACCCTATGGAGAAGTGGTCGAGAGCCAAAGACGAGATTATGACCAGCTCAAGGTATTTGGGTGCCCCGTGATTTTATCATGTGAGAACAGATAAATTAGAACCGCGAGCTAGGAAGGCCATATTTGTAGGATTCAAGCGTGGTGTCAAAGGATACAAGCTATGGGATCCAGTTGATAAGAAGATTGTCTTTGAGTAGAGCGTTGCATTTGATGAGGCTTCTATCTTGAAGCTTCCCAACTCTCATCGGTGGAGAGTGACCCGGCGAAGGAGATATCGCAGTGGTGGAGATCGATGCAGCTCCACATTGTCGAATGGTACAATATCCATTAGAGTGCCGACCGAGGTGACGCCAGCGCAGCAACGACGCGACAGGATATGAGTACGATGTGCAGATCGGACCCACGCTCAGTTCGTGGATTCTATTGCGGTTCGGAGACGAGGAGAAACATACATATGCCAGCCAGATGCGGCCACAGCTTGCATATGCACTTCGGTGGAAGTATTGATGAGATGATACCTACTACATTCAGAGAGGCCAAGCAGAGTTCGGAGGTCGATTCGTGGCGTGTAGCTATGCGAGAAGAGATGGAGTCTCTTCACAAGAATGATACATGGGAGCTTGTTGAGCTTCCAAAGGGACGGAAAGCAATTGGTTGCAAGTGGGTATACACTAAGAAGGAGGGTATTGAAGGCACTCCATTGAGGTTCAAAGCTAGGTTGGTTGCGAAGGGCTATGCACAGGAGGAAGGTATTGACTATAATGAGGTCTTCTCTCCGGTGGTGAAGCATTCGTCAATTCGGATTTTGCTAGCATTGGTGGCACAGTATGGATTGAAATTAGATCAGTTGGATGTGAAGACAGCATTTCTTCATGGTGATCTTGATGAAGAAATCTATATGACTCAGCCATTGGGATTCCGAGCTGCAGGGAAAGAAAAATTGGTTTGCAGACTAAAGAAATCGCTATATGGCTTGAAGCGATCTCTACAACTGATGGTATAAGCGATTCGATGGTTTTATGCTTGGTCATTCATACACTCGAGCAGGTTTGATCCTTGCGTATATTTTCGCAAGTTGAAAGGAGGTGCGTGATATCTATTTGTTATTATATGTCGATGACATATTGGTTGCCTCTATTTCAGTGCGCTATAAATGAATTGAAGGCACAACTTTCAAAGGAGTTCGAGATGAAGGATTTGGGTGAGGCTAAGCGCATTTTGGGGATGGAGATCGGCAGAGACAAGAAGAAGGGTAAAATTTATTTGACACAGATGGCTTATTTGAAGAAGGTTCTACAGCGGTTTCATGTTAGCATGGATACGAAGCCAGTCAGTGTACCATTAGGAGCCCATTTGAAGCTTTCAGCTGACCTCTCACCGAAGACAGTTGAAGATCGAGAGTTGATGTCGAAGACTCCATATCTGGCCAGATTGGAAGCTTGATGTGCGCAATGGTATGTACGAGACCAGATTTATCACAGCGGTGAGCATGGTTTGAATACATGCACGATCCAGAGTGGGTCATTGGGCAGCCGTGAAATGGATTTTGAGGTACATTCGAGTACACTCAATATTGGTTTGGTTTATGGCGGGACACTCTGGTGGGCGGTTGTGCGTTGGTTATGTTGATTCGGATTATGCCGGGATTTGGATAAACGCCGGTCTCGACGGGTTATGTGTTCACATTGACTCGATGCGGTGTGTGGAGATGCACCTTGCGGTCTGGTTGTTTTGTCTGACGGAGGCGAGTATATGGCAATTACGGAGGTCGTGAAAGAGGCGATTTGGCCGAGGACTTTTGGAGGAACTTGGTATATCGCAACATCCGTCACCATTCATTGTGATAGCATGAGTGCTATCTATTTGGCGAACCGGTTCTTCATGCGAGGACGAAGCACATTGACGTTCGTTATCACTTCGTTCGTGATGTTCTTGAAGATGGTGATGTGGAGATTGTGAAGGTCCACACGAAAGATAATCCGGCAGATATGCTCACAAAGGTGGTTCCGAACAATAAGTTTGATCATTGTAGAGACTTGTTGCACATTCGTGATTGTTGAGGCCGTTGGCGGCCATTTGGTGAACTACGTGAAGGCTTGATTCCTTGGGCAAGAGGATACGTAGGCAGTCTTTATGATGCAGCCGGTGTTGGTTTTGATGGGGAGGAGATTATTTGAACTCATTTGGGTTCCCGACTTGTTGTGGATTGAGTCCGTTGTCGTGGATTTATTCCACTTCGTCCTGGACGCAACAAGTGGGACATTTGGTTGTTTGGTGTCGGCTCAGTTTTGAGAAAAACATTCGCCGAGGTGGAGAATTGTTAGAAACATGCACCAAAACATGCACAAGGCAGATTTTGGGCTTAGTAGTCGACTACTCTGAGCAGTAGTCGACTACTCGATTACGAAAGTGCTTGCTTTCAGTTTTGAGCCTTAGTAGTCGACTACTCTGAGGTTGTAGTCGACTACTAAGGGCAGATTCCAGAATACGGGTCTGTTTTGGGTTTGGTTTTAAACCCGTTTCGTTTTGAGTTTATATATAACCCTAAACATGATTAATTAGGGTATGGTGAACTCGTTTTGGAGCAGCCTTTGAGAGGGTTTTGAGCCGTCATTTGAGGGAGATATTTGTGAGGGTTTAGAGAGTTTTGTTTTAGGGTTTTGGTGTGAGATTTGTACCCTATTTATATTCTCGTTCTCTCTAATAGTAGATCTCCTCCTCCTTGCCCCGTGGACGTAGGCAACTTGTCGAACCACGTAAAATTGGTGTTTTTGCTGTTAATTTGATTTGTAATAGCTTTTAGGTTCCCTCGACAGGTCAATCCTAGAACTGATGAGAGGAAGAGTAAATATCCCACTTTGTTGAGATATTTGCTTCAGATTCTTGTTTTCTTGGTGAGACGGGAATTCTTATTGCGATCTAGCTCTCTTGTTGTGGCCATTGTTCGGCAGAGGTGCTGCCGAAATTTCCGCCGCGCACAACAGAAATGATTTCAATAAATGAAGCCAAGAAGAATGCTATTGTAAACACTACATTATAATTGGAAATATAATTTCGAAAGTCTTATTATATAATAATGTTGATATACTATTCAACTTGTGCTAAAAATTTTATGTGTTATATTTCGTGTTTGATTATCTCCCCTCGGCGCCCCCCAACCCCCCACACACCAAAATTCTTAGCTCCGTCACTGAGTATAAATAGCTAAAATCAGTACAAATAATTAAAATTCCGGTTCAAATATAAACTCTGTACAAGACAACAACAAAAAAAAGAAAAGAAAACATGAGTCCAAATTTGGTAGAGAATGCCTACAATTAGTTAGGGTTATAATATTATTGACTTGTCTTAGGGCCCGTTTGGTTAGATAAAAGAACCGGAAGTAGGAAATATATCAAAGAAGTAACTTTCAAATTTATGAAGCAGAAAGTAGTGAAAGTAATACTTTTTGTTTGTTTCACATATTTTTGAAGTAGTGGAAATAATACTTCTTATTCTTTTTTGTTTGGATAGCAATGAAAGTTGTTAGGAAGTAACTAATAAAGGAAATATTAATAAGAAAAATTATTTATTTCCTAATTAATGCACATTTCACTTACTTCCGGGCTACTTCCGAGTCTTGAGGGACAGAAAAATATTTAGGAAGTAGGGATGACACGTAGGCACCACATCAGCGTTTAAAGAAGTATTGGAAGTATGTTTTTCAGAGAAACAAACATGTTTTTGCTTTCGGAAGTAGTAAAATAGCATACTTCATTTACTTCATATTTCATAATTACTTCGTGCAAACAAACATGCCCTTAGTGAGTCCCACAATTAAAAATATTTTTATATTATTTAAATAATAAATATCATATATGGGATCCAGTCAGTAAGATTCGTAAGTTGTAGAGATTCTATCTCTACCCCCGAAACATCAGGCGGACTTCTCGCGTGTATGTTAATCGTCTCCGTTAGTTCCTTCGCTAAGTCCAGTACTAGAATTGAAAGATTCTATTTTCTCAGTACCGATATGTTGACCATAAGATAGACTTTATCCTCATCAATTAATTGTGCACATTTTATGTACTTGCTAAAATATATCTTCAAATTATCGACCTTGACTCGTGGAGCACGCACATGGAGCGTGTTGCATGCATGTTGCATAATGATCAATTTATATGTGATTGGAAAAAAGATAGAGTAATCTAAACTTAATTATAAGGAAACTTTGCTTGCAAAATATGTGTTAAATGAAAAGGAAAGCCACACGGAGTTTGAGCTAATAATCAGAGTTCTATTCAATTGCAAACAATCTGATGATTTTGAGAGGATATATGGATACCGTACTCCGACATTCAATGATCAAATCGTTGCGCCAAGGCTCAAACAAGTTTATAGAACTTCTTTATCCACTTGCACCCGAGGTATTTAAGAATCTTGAGTACTATTGAAAACAAATTAATTTGCATCATGTGCTAAGTAATATTGTATATTTACCCTGTTAAGCCACTTGGATGTCCAGTTAATAATTTTTATACAATTAATGAGGCTTGACTTTCTAGGGCCAAATCCATTATCGAGATAAATGGACTGTACATGTGGAATCAAAATTAACTACATTTCTTGCAGATCGATCATGTTATAGCATAAAAGTTAAAAAGTAAAAATCACAAATTAAGATACATGCACACGTGTACAAACACACGGAAGCAATGACTAGATTAAGCACTACGAACTCACATATCACCTATGCACACCTATATATATTTATTTATCTGATTGAGAAGATCATCACATATGCAACAGGGAAGTCGTGCGTACAAATAATGCTCCAACGAATTACATGATAACTAATCGCATTATGAATATGTTATCTGTCTAATTAATATGCACGTTCAATACAAAGAAACTATATATCATATGTGTGATCCTCACCCCTGACATGAAATCCAAGTCAAGAGCATTTGAATATAGAACATCATTTCTCATGCACAGTAAACCTAAAAGTATTCAAACAAAGAGAATATGTAGTGTCATAATTTTGTCCCCACTTCACCTTATCTTATCTAGTCTAAAGACTCTTTTATCTCCAACGTTGAACAAAATCAACTGAGATGCTAAATATATATTAAATAATGAAACGAGTGATAAATTGGAGCTATGGAGTTTTATTAAGGTCCAACTGGGGACGACACATGTTACGTGAGGCTTTGCTCGAGAGGTTTCCTCTTCATTTTCCTACGATTTATGGTAGATAAGGCCGGTGCTTGTGGATACCTCGTTGTCCTAATGAAGTGCTGAGCCCAAAACCAAAAACCAAACTGCATGTGGGTCCCCTCAGGGGTGTAACCGATTAGATGTGATATTGATGTGAATATATATACGGATCTCAAATATGAATACGAATCAAATAAGAGAAAATATATGTCAGCATAAAACAGATATGAAACATGTAAATTTTGAGTAATTATTTGTAGGCTTATCCAATGCTACAGATAAGGGTCTTTTTATATATATTATGTTAGAACATAAAACTATAACCTTCAATCATTACCATAACTTTAGAGTTTTAGTGTAATGTTTAGAGACTTTGACATGGTATCAGAGCAATCTAGGTCTAAATGCAATTGGTCATGAATCTCAAGCAGATTTTCTAAAAAATGACACTGCTATGTGAGTCTAGGTTTCGACCCATAAAAAGGACGCTCAATCTGCAGGGATATGTTACAATATAAAAATATAATTATCAACTCTCGCCATATTTGTGGATTAAGATGATAGGGACTTTAAGATGATATCAAAGCAACCTAGATTCAAATCCCACAGGCCATAAATTTAAAATGGATTTTCTAATATATGACACTGCAATGCGAGTCTAGGTAGCAGTGGATCCAGAAAAAATTTCTTATAGGGCAAAATGAAAATGAGCTACTAATTTCAAATGGCCTGAATGAAAAAGAGCTACTAAGTAAATTTTAAATGCAAATTGTTTGAAAATTTATGGTTGGGTGGTGCAAGATTTTTAAAATTATGGAGATCAAACTGTAATTGTAGAAGTGTTTACGATGCAATTTTCAGATTGTTTGGGGTGCAACTGCATCCTTATCAACTATGTCGTCCAAATGAGTCCGGGTTCAGCACGTCAAATTTCGGCGCCTTAAGGCATGTTAGAATATAAAAGTACTATAACCCTCAACCCTCAATGCTCACCATAATTTCGAGTATTGAAGAATCTTGAGTACTATTGAAAACAAATTAATTTGCATCATGTGCTAAGTAATATTGTATATTTACCCTGTTAAGCCACTTGGATGTCCAGTTAATAATTTTTATACAATTAATGAGGCTTGACTTTCTAGGGCCAAATCCATTATCGAGATAAATGGACTGTGTGGAATCAAAATTAACTACATTTCTTGCAGATCGATCATGTTATAGCATAAAAGTTAAAAAGTAAAAATCACAAATTAAGATACATGCACACGTGTACAAACACACGGAAGCAATGACTAGATTAAGCACTACGAACTCACATATCACCTATGCACACCTATATATATTTATTTATCTGATTGAGAAGATCATCACATATGCAACAGGGAAGTCGTGCGTACAAATAATGCTCAACGAATTACATGATAACTAATCGCATTATGAATATGTTATCTGTCTAATTAATATGCACGTTCAATACAAAGAAACTATATATCATATGTGTGATCCTCACCCTGACATGAAATCCAAGTCAAGAGCATTTGAATATAGAACATCATTTCTCATGCACAGTAAAACTAAAAGTATTCAAACAAAGAGAATATGTAGTGTCATTTTGTCCCCACTTCACCTTATCTTATCTAGTCTAAAGACTCTTTTATCTCCAACGTTGAACAAAATCAACTGAGATGCTAAATATATATTAAATAATGAAACGAGTGATAAATTGGAGCTATGGAGTTTTATTAAGGTCCAACTGGGGACGACACATGTTACGTGAGGCTTTGCTCGAGAGGTTTCCTCTTCATTTTCCTACGATTTATGGTAGATAAGGCCGGTGCTTGTGGATACCTCGTTGTCCTAATGAAGTGCTGAGCCCAAAACCAAAAACCAAACTGCATGTGGGTCCCCTCAGGGGTGTAACCGATTAGATGTGATATTGATGTGAATATATATACGGATCTCAAATATGAATACGAATCAAATAAGAGAAAATATATGTCAGCATAAAACAGATATGAAACATGTAAAATTTGAGTAATTATTTGTAGGCTTATCCAATGCTACAGATAAGGGTCTTTTTATATATATTATGTTAGAACATAAAACTATAACCTTCAATCATTACCATAACTTTAGAGTTTTAGTGTAATGTTTAGAGACTTTGACATGGTATCAGAGCAATTTAGGTCTAAATGCAATCGGTCATGAATCTCAAGCAGATTTTCTAAAAAATGACACTGCTATGTGAGTCTAGGTTTCGACCCATAAAAAGGACGCTCAATCTGCAGGGATATGTTACAATATAAAAATATAATTATCAACTCTCGCCATACTTGTGGATTAAGATGATAGGGACTTTAAGATGATATCAAAGCAACCTAGATTCAAATCCCACAGGCCATAAATTTAAAACGGATTTTCTAATATATGACACTGCAATGCGAGTCTAGGTAGCAGTGGATCCAGAAAAAATTTCTTATAGGGCAAAATGAAAATGAGCTACTAATTTCAAATGGCCTGAATGAAAAAGAGCTACTAAGTAAATTTTAAATGCAAATTGTTTGAAAATTTATGGTTGGGTAGTGCAAGATTTTTAAAATTATGGAGATCAAACTGTAATTGTAGAAGTGTTTACGATGCAATTTTCAGATTGTTTGGGGTGCAACTGCATCCTTATCAACTATGTGCGTCCAAATGAGTCCAGGTTTCCGCCTGTCAAAAGGGCGCTCAGCCTGTAAGGGCATGTTAGAATATAAAAGTACTATAACCCTCAACCCTCAATGCTCACCATAATTTCGGAGTATTGAAGTAATGATTAGAGACTTTAACATATTTATTTCTTAATTTATGGTTAATCGGAAAAGAAAAAACTTTCATATTATATAATTTGTCTACAAGCCCATTAAGTAATACAAGTTGTTTGGATCAGTCCTTTGTCATTTTCTAGCAATAAATTAATTTGAATCTATTAAATAATCTTTTTTATCAGATTAAATAATCTTAATCATATTTGGAGTTGGAAAGGTTTATGTTATTTTCTTAAGGAGAAGGATAGATTTGATAAAAGAAGATTACTAGAGTTTTGAATGTATTCAATTTATTTACGTTTTTATTTCTTAAATTTTGTCAAAACTATAAGAGAAGAAGAAGGACGAGATTTAGGAAAGGAGTATTTAAAAGATTGAATTCATTTTCAGTGGATTTAGGTCAATTTTTTTATTATTTTTCTCAAATTCAATGCAAAAATAAGAAAGATTCAAAAGAAGAAAGAATTTGTTGAGTTCATTTTAATTTCTTTGAAATTTCTTATTACTTTTAATATATTTTTCTTGGAAAAACTATCACTTTTAATATTATATAGCAAGAGTATTTATGACCAAATCTCAAATCAATATCAAGAAAACCATAGTTATTCAACGTGGAACTCTCATACATGTCGGTTGGTGACGTCAAAATTTTACGGGCCCACGCGAGAAGTCGCTCATGCAAACCATGAGCCCTCGACTTACTATTACATTTCTCATATCCTGATATCTCACTATTAACTCGTGGAGAAACAACCAAAAGAGCCTTTTTTTTAATAAGAAAAGAGCCCAATTTTATGATCCATTTTAAATCATTATAATGATACCTTTTCTCCGCTCTTGTTTTTCCCCGCCCTTTGGTCTTAGTTGCATGAAAGATCCCGAACAGTACTAGCGTGTTGGTTAGATTAGATACACATCATATAATTTATTTTACTATTATTGAAAAATGAGGACATGTAAATATCTCATAATTTATTTTACTATTTGTTAATCTGTTCTCTTCTTGTTCTATGTTTCATCAGCCGTCAAAACTAATTTTTTTCTTCGCAAAAATATATTTTCTAGTATGGCTATATTGGTTTATTCAAAAATGAATAAGGAGATTGTTAATTAATGACTAACGGAAGAAATGTGGACAACCTTTTTGTTAGAGGATATATATGATAATTTCTAGTGTAGGATTAAGAGTAAAATTTTAAAGGTATACCACAAACTTCTCTAGAACTTGTTATATTCTCATAGTTTTTCACACTTCCTGGAAAACTCCCAACTTTATCATTTAATCAAGCCTCATGATGATTACCTATTAAATGAAGCTAAACTAGCAAGTTTATGAGGAGGAAAAATTGCTTGGATACAATAATATTTTCTTTACAGAAAAATTAAGGACCCATTTATTATTTATTTCCCGTGTATTTGAGAATCAGCTAAACGATTCTAAAACTCAAAGAGCATATTAATAATTAAGCACATTGGAGAGGAAAAAAGCCGGAAGCACCTTCGTTTTATTTATTAATTTATTTAATATAATGATCATCCTAAACGAGCAGTGAAGATAATTATCTGTTTGTTTTACCTAAGAATGAAGGTACAAAAACAAAAATAAAGAACTACTAATGAATTGGATAGGTTTAAGTTAATTCTATCATTTGAAGCTGATAGTTATCTTATTCATCATATATTATGAGTACTTAGGTTCATTTGTCTCAAGGGAAAAATCTTTAAGCAAGTTCAGCTCATAACCGTTTATACTTAGGTTCATTTGTCTCAAGGAAAAATCTTTAAGCAAGTTCAGCTCATAACCGTTTATCTTCCTAACTTCACTAGCTAATTGGATTTTATACCATTACAATAATTTAAGCAGCGCTTTGTAGTGGTTGAATCCATCAAATTCCTTGAATTCAACATTTAGCATGGCAACAAAAATAAAGCGTTGTGGGTATCATCACATGGTTCAGTTGAAGAGGTAATCAAGCAAGTAACAGCCGGTGTTAGATTCTTTGATTTGGGTTATAGCAATTTGTCTGTTTAGTTTGTTTAATATATAAGGTATCTGGGAACAATATGAGGAATTATATACCCCATACCTCTCCAAGTTGTATTGGAGATGAATAGCACACCAATGCTGAATATGAACAATAAATATTACAACAGTTATGAGAAACAAAAGTTCTAAGCTAAAAAAAACCTTAATAAAAATTTCGATATTTTGCAGAAATAAATAACCTTTTGGTGTTATATCTGCCTTGCAATATTTGTTTAAGGCTTCTTAGCTTCTTTCTTCATCTCAGGCATAAACCCTTGGCTGAAGTTGTTAGATCTGAAGGATCTTCAACATGATTAATCCAAAGAGATAAACATCATAAGTGCGGAAGCAATACCTGAATCCATGATTTGGATCTTGAGTGGATTGATGGATCTTCTAATCTTAGGGCTTCTTCTCTTTCTTAGATATCTTTTTAGATGGGGGTAAAAGATATGAGAATTCTTATGTTAACCCTAGATTAGGGACCATAACCCCATATATATAGGTGTTGCACTTTTACAATTTGACCCCTCATCAAATTGTAATTACAACCTGGTATCTGCACATTTAGCCCATAATTTATTTAAATACCCATTAACCCAACTTGATTGATCACTTTAGTGGGTTAGCCTGAGGGATAGCACTACACATTAATGTAACATATGTGCCCACAAATAGATTTAATTAGATTTAAATCTAACAATCTCCCACTTGGGCACCATATGTTTCCTTAAAATGTGTATAACTTTATGAGTTCAAAATTGCTATCACTTATAAGGGTATTTCCAAACAATCTCGTCCATCAACTATATCAATATAGGATCAAAGCGATTGTCGTCACATTTATCGTGACTAAACCCATCAATGGTCACATATACTAATCTGATCAAATGACATAGATCAATCATGGATGTGCGGCATGAAAATTACATGCAATGTGATGCGTGCATGTCTATTTTCAAGCTGGTCCTACCTTAAACTTTAGTGAGGTCAACTTTAATCATAATGTAGCAGTGGTTAGCGAATACTTTATTACGTCGGAAAAATAACCAAAGCACGAATAGGTCCAAAATACTCATAAAGCAATAAAATCACAAACTCCCACTAAAACATGATATCCTCAAATATTACAACACCCATATGAGCGGTGTGCTCATGAAAGACAGGTGGTAATCCTTTAGTAAGAGGATCGGCTATCATGGAGTTTGTCCCAATATGCTTTATGGATATCGACCACTCTGTACCCTTTCTTTCACAACTAGGAACTTAATGTCAATATGTTTTGACTTAGTTGAGCTCTGTTGTTATTGGAATACATTACTGGCGATTTATTGTCACAAAATAACTTTAGTGGTCTTTCAATATTTTCGAATCGCATGATCCGGTGACAAAATTTACAACCATATTCCATGATTGGATGCCTCATAGCAAGCTACAAATTACTGTGCCATAGTGGAAGAAGCTACAAGTGTCTGTTTGACACTTTTCCATGATATAGCTCCTCCGGCTAACATATAAATGTAGTCGATGTAGACTTTCGCTATCTTGGCATCCGGCAAAATCGAATCGAGTACCCAATGACCTCAAGCATTACGATTTCACGTATGTGAGCATATAATCTTTTATTTTCGAAGATACCTCATAACCCTTTTGTTGCTATCCAATGATCCATACCGGGGTTGCTTAAGTATCGCCTAACATACCAACAATGTGCGCAATATCCGGACGGCGTACATACGAGCATACATTAGACTCCCTACGGTGAAGCATAGGGAATCTTACGCATTTCTGAATTTCAAGATTACTTTTAGGGCACGATTGAGACTGAATTTATCTCCTTTAGCAGCAGGGATTTCACAGTGCGCAATCTTGCATGCCAAATCTTTTGAGTACTTTATCGATATAGCTCTTTTGTGATAATCCAAGTATACCTCGAGAGCGATCTCGATGTATCACGGATTCCTAATATAAAGAGGCGTCCCCAAGATCTTTCATCTCAAAATTCTTTGATAGAAATCTCTTGGTTTAGATGCAACAAGCCTATATCATTAGTGGCAAACAAAATGTCATCCACATCTGAGAACCAAAAATATACTTACTCCCACTGAATTTTTGATATACACAATCATCAATAATATTCATCTCAAAACCAAGCGAGATAATTATTTGTTGAAACTTGTGGTACCATTGACGAGGAGCTTGCTTGAGTCCATAAATGGATTTCCTTAGTTTACAAACCATATTCTTTGGGTCTCCTAACATAAAGTTTTACGGTTGTACCATATAGATCATCTCATCAATGTCTCCATTGAAATGCGATCTTAACATCCATTTGATGTAACTCAAGATTGAAATGAGCAACAAGTGCCATGATAGTCACGAAAGAGTCTTTCGATGAAACGGAGAGAAAGTCTCGTATAGTCAATGCCTTCCTTACGAGTATAGCCTTTAGCTACAAGGCGTGCTTTATACTTTTCCACATTACCATTTGCATCGGCTTGGTTTTAAATATCCATTTACAACCAATTGGTTTTGCACCTTCGGCAATGGGACAAGTTCCCAAACTTTATTGTCTTGCATAGACTTGTACTCCTCATTCATGGCATCAATCCACTTTTGAGAGTTAGAACTTTTCATGGCTGAAGGAAGTTGATTGGATCATCTTCCATCATTCCATTACTTTCCTCATGTTCTTGAAGAAATACCATATAATCATCAGAATAACATTTCTCCTTTCTCGTGGATCTCCTTAATGGCACTTGGTTCTTGAGGTTGTTGAGTTTGTTCTTCGGAATAGGGAGTTGTTCAATATTGCCTTCTTGAGGTTCGGATTCATTTCTTGAACAATAACGGTATAGGTACTTGAATATTGTCGAAATGGTATGGATTGGATTTAAAGCCAATTCCTCCTCAAAGGCAATGTCTCTAACCTTATTTCTCCCCAAACTCAACATCCTCAAAGAATGTTGTTGTTCCGTCTCAAAAATATTCACGAGTGTGGGATCATAAAACTTATAGCCCTGGATCGTTCGAATACCCAATAAAGTAGGCGCTAAGCTGTTTTGGAGTCCAATTTCTTTTCATTTGGCCTATAAGGCCTTGCCTCATTGGACATCCCCAAATATGTAAGTGCTTTAGGCTGGGCTTTCGACCGGTCAAAGCTCATAAGGTGTTTTAGCAACTGCTTTACTTGGTACTCTGTTAAGAATGTAGCTGCGGTCTTTAGTGCTTCTCCCAGTGACTCACGGTAAGAAGAATGAGCAATCATACTTCTTACCATATCCTTAAGAGTCATGTTTCGTCTTTCAGCTACACCATTCATGCTAGGTGATCCTGGCATGGTGTTGTAGGCAATAAAAATTGCCTTAATCCCTACACAGCAACTCGGAATGAGCAGAAGAGCTTAGGGGTCCATCCGAGTGAAGTCAGGCCCGCCTAAAGGTTAAATTCACCTGAATGCTTGACTTTACAAAATAGACAAAAGTGCTGATATCTCTTGAACCGGGAGGAACTGGGCAAAATGACCGGAGCAATCGGCTCCGTCTCGTCGAGATGGTCGATTTCCATATATAATTCGTCCAATTCCGACGTACGGTTTGAAAGTTACGACCTGTTCTTCGTGGCTGACGAGGCTCGCCAAGCGGCGAGCTCGACATTCAACGAGGCTGCGCCAAGCGGCGAGGCTCGACATTCCACCGAGTTCGCCTACAGCGGTGAACCTCGACATTGAGCGAGGCTGCGCCAAGCGGCGAGGCTCGACATTCAACCGAGGTTAGCCTATAGCGGTGAACCTCGACATTGAGCGAGGCTCGCCAGCGGCGAGCTCGACATTCAACGAGGTTAGCCTACGGCGGTGAACCTCGACATTCAACCGAGGTTAGCCTACAGCGGTGAACCTCGACATTCAACCGAGGCTGCGCCTACAGCGGTGAACCTCGACATTCAACCGAGGCTGCGCCTACAGCGGTGAACCTCGACATTCAACCGAGTTAGCCTACGGCGGTGAACCTCGACATTCAACGAGGCTGCGCCTACGGCGGTGAACCTCGACATTCCACGAGGCTGCGCCTACAGCGGTGAACCTCGACATTCAGCGAGGCTGCGCCTACGGCGGTGAACCTCGACATTCAGCGAGGCTGCGCCTCGGCGGTGAACCTCGACATTCCACGAGGCTGCGCCTACGGCGGTGAACCTCGACATTCAGCGAGGCTGCGCCTACAGCGGTGAACCTCGACATTCAGCGAGGTTAGCCTACGGCGGTGAACCTCGACATTCAACGAGGCTGCGCCTCGGCGGTGAACCTCGACATTCCACGAGGCTGCGCCTACGGCGGTGAACCTCGACATTCAGCGAGGCTGCGCCTACGGCGGTGAACCTCGACATTCAGCGAGGCTGCGCCTACGGCGGTGAACCTCGACATTCCACGAGGCTGCGCCTACGGCGGTGAACCTCGACATACAACCGAGGTTAGCCTATAGCGGTGAACCTCGACTCCTTAAGAGGTTAGCCTACAGCGGCGAAGCTCACCATCCAACCAAGACCGCCCACTTGAAGCATGGGAAATGTCACATAGTGGTCACATCCCTGAGCATGGTTCCCCTCACGGTGGTCACATCCCGGGGTATGGCTCTCCTCAGCGAGCATGGCCATATCCCACAAATCAAGGAAGTGGCCATGCCTCTCCTTGCCTATTTATAAGCCATCATCTCCACATGAGAGAGGGACCACGGACCCGGTGAACTGGGTCGTGGGCATCAGTTATGCCCACGTTCACCCACGTTTTCCACAATGAGGGCACACCAGTTATGTGCTAGAAAACCCTATAAATGGCGGTGAGCAGCCATTAAAAGAGGGGCTGGGGGCTGGAGCTTTTGGAATTGGGGAGATCAGCGCAGGCGGAGAAAGATCAAGCTCCTCATCGGCCACCTCAAGATCATTCGCGGCTTTGGTGCGATCGTCAGCGGGAAGCAATCTCGGCGTGAGCATCGAGGGAAGCATCCTATCGCCACCAAGAACCCATACAAAAGAGGAGTCAAATCAATCTCCTCTTCCTCTGTAATCGAGAGAATTTGATTGTAAAACATTCATTCAATCAAATAAACATTTTTTCGACCCTACAGAAGATGGCGACCACAGTGGGAGCAACCATTCATTAGATGGCTGGTGGTGGCGCAATCGAGACAAAGTTGCGGTTGGAACCGAGGTTCAAACCTTGGTCCTTGAGTTTGATCGAGTAAGTATGAGGAGTTCCTCTCCTCTGGGGCATCTAGCCCAGTGAAGACATGCAAGTGTCGACGAGTCTCATATGAGACTTCAGCCCCCGTGGCTCATGTTGAATCTCCTCGAGTGAACCTCGACAATCAGCCTCTGTCTCTCAACGACAAGGCTCCAAAAGCCGACCAACGAGGCTAAGAAGTGGATGGTTAAGCAGCCCAACCCAACCTCGGAAGCCATTAGTCAAACCTTGCCACGCGGTAACTCGCTGGCCCTTGGAAAGGAAGGATTTGCCAAGGGTCCAATTTCACGATGTGCCAAGCGGCGTCCACAGCGAGAACCAAGCTTCGCCGTAGGGCTCAAGCTTTGATCTCGTTGGGCGGGTTTTACTATCGTCCAAAGATGGTCAAGCAGGCGAGGTCGGCGAGGAGGAGCGTCCACGAACCTCGTCATTGCACCCCAAGTCGTGAACCTCGTCTTCATCTAAGGGCTCATTCAAAACAAGGCGAGCGTCGCCCGGTGCGAACCTGCGTCCGCATGGCGAACCTCGCCGTCAATGTGAGGTCCTCTCCAAAAGGGATGAGCCTTGTCCAAGTGGCGAACCTCGACAACAACAAGTCCGCTCGAGACACGGCGAGCCTGCGTCCAAGTGGCGAACCTCGCCGTCAATGTGAGGTCCTCTCCAAAGGGATGAGCCTTGTCCAAGTGGCGAACCTCGCCGTCAATGTGAGGTCCTCTCCAAAGGGATGAGCCTTGTCCAAGTGGCGAACCTCGCCGTCAATGTGAGGTCCTCTCCAAAGGGATGAGCCTTGTCCAAGTGGCGAACCTCGCCGTCAATGTGAGGTCCTCTCCAAAGGGATGAGCCTTGTCCAAGTGGCGAACCTGCGCCGTCAGCGTGAGATCCCCTCAAAATGGGATAAGCCTCGTCAAAGTGGCGAACCTGCGCCGTCAGCGTGAGATCCCCTCAAAATGGGATAAGCCTGCGTCAAAGTGGCGAACCTGCCTACAGCGAGGTCCCCTTGAAGGATGAGCCTCGTTTGAGTGGCGAATCTCGCCCGGCAACATGAGGTCCCCTCTAAAGGGATGAACCTCGTCCAAGCAATGAACCGCCAACATGAGGTCTCCTCTAAGCGGGGCCGAACCTCGGCGAGGCGTGAACCTTGTCGCCAATATGAACCTTGCCGCGAGAACCAAAGGAAGCGGCAACCTCGCGGTCGCCAAACTTCGACTCAAGAGCCTCTCTCATATGAGGCTCGTTTTGAGATCAGCGGGGGTACACCCGCCGATCTCGTGATTATCTCACTGCAAAGCGTGATGCGGTCAAATGCAATACCATTCTTTGTGAGAAGCTCATCTACGCCATGGCCCAATGTTCATCGACACATCAACCTTACGTATTTGGCGATTATCGACCCGTCAACTAGGCGAAGGCGGTTTAGCCATAAGAAACAAGCGGCCGCGGTGGTCATTCCACAGGTGACTATTTAACATGATTGGGAGAAGCGAGGCAAGACCCCAGCGGGCGATCTGAATCGTCGGCTCGAGTATTCCCGAGGTTCTGGTATTAATCAATGGTCAAGGTGCCTATCAAAGCACCGTCTTAGTGTCGGGCGGCAATCCCGTTTGACTATAGCCAATTGGCTTGGGGTACCGTGAAGAATCCGAGAACTTCGGCATGGCCACATCTCAACCTTCAAACACGATATAAGTGATCAAGCCGGCGTCCTCATGGCGATAAAGAGGAAGAGATGGCAAAGAAGATCGAAGAGCAACAAGCTCTCATTGTTGCTCAACAAGAGTCCATCGGGCGCTTAGAAGTAATGATGGAGGCTTCGTCGGAGGTTCAAATCGAGCGAAGGCTATGAGGGGATCATGATGTCCACTCGGTGTCATCACGGCGGAATCGAATCAGCGTATGAAAAGCGAGATCATAAGTTACATGATTTCCAAAAGCGGTTGGATGCCCTTAAGCTCAAAGGCGATCTAAAAAGTTGGCAGGCCATATCCTATAGAATGGGATAATGTCTCATATCCTCAGAAATTCAAACCAGCTGGACCTCCTGCGGTTCGATGGCAAGGGTTCCCCTACCCAACATTTACTACTTCGGTATAGCTGGACACATAATGGGAAATGATCCGTTGTGACTTCGGTTGTTCATTGGCACCCTCAAGGGGTTGCTTTTGAATGGTTTGTGATTAGAACACAGGTCCATCACTGTTGGAAGGACATGGAAAGGCTCTTCATGGCGGTTCTTGGCGATGACACGGGGTATCTATGGCAACCTGCTAGCTCTAAAGCGAGGAAGAAAGAGTGCGTAAGCAACTTTGTCAAGAGATTCGGGAACCAATCATTGTGTGCCCGTGAAGCGATTTCGAGGCCACTCTCATCCGGATGTGTCGGGACAATCTCTCCATCAACATTACATCTAATATGGTATTTGTCGTGCTTCGCTCGTGGAAAGACTTAACCGCCAAGGAGAACAAGTCGAGGCGTGCTCAAGCGTATGGAGGTTGAAGAGTTATTTGAATTCGAGAAAGTGGCGACCAAGATAACTTGGTGGTGGCGACCGCTTCTTCATCAAAACTCTTTTCAAGTAAGCCCACGATGGCATCTGTAGAGCTTCGCCAACGGAACCGGGCTATGGGACCCATTGCGAAGACTTGGCTACAATCGACCAAAGATGATCGTTGATGCTTATATGCATCAATTGCGGAGGACCGACATCCGATGGTAAATTTTTAAAGAATCTGCTTTCGTAGTCTTCTTTTACTAAGTTGTCATGTTAACAATCACCTCGATAACCAATTTTCTCTAAATTCTCTGCCAATCCTCGTCAATAGGATGGCGGGACCTAAAACTATCATGTTAGCAATTACCTCGATAGTTCCCTCAAGATTTCCTCGTCAATCCTCTCAAATAGAATGGCGGGACCACTCCTTGTCATGTTAATATTACACCTCGGCAAATCAACTTACTAATCCTTTTCAATGGGATGGTGAGTCCTCAAAGTTGCCCGATGCTTAATGAATTTTTGTCGGTTAACAATCACCTCGACAAACTCCTTCCAATCCTTGTCAATAGGATGGCGGGTCCACATGCTTGTCATGTTAACAATCACCTCGATAGTCCGCCCGTCATTCCGCAAATGGCGTTATCCAATCAAGTCGTCGTACCTCTATTCCCATCACGGTTGTTATACTTAGAGTCGAACAACTAGATTCTTCTTGGTCATATGTCGTCATACTTCCGTGTCCTTTGAGCGATTTGATCAATTCCACATTGTCATTTGGCGTTGGCCTACTAAGTGTTGTCTTGGGTTTGTCAAATCACCACAAGCGATATCTACTACCCTATCATAGTTGTTATACTTTTCGTCCACGAACAACTTGATTGCTTCTTGATCGCGATCGTTATACTTTTATGTCCTTTGAGCGATTGATCATTTTGAATAGTGGCCTACCATGCGATGTGCCTCTATTTCAACCATAGTCGTTATACTCCCATGTCACTGAGCGACTTCGGCTACCCCGAGTCATTTCCTAAATGACTTTGTTCGTAATCCTTGTTGTTATACTCTCCGTCAGCGAACAACTTGATTGCTTTTTGATCACGATCGTTATACTTTTATGTCGAGCGATTGATCATTTCGAATAGTGGCCTACCATGCGATGTGCCACTATTACGGGTTTATCTTAAGCCCGAAGACACAAAGGGTTCGATCTTAGATCCCAGAAGACAAAGTCTATCTGGCGGCCATTCCGCGTGTAGCGGTTGTTGTTAAACAACAACTGAATCTATGCCTCTCGGCATAGGGGACTTTATCTTGATCCCTTATTAGAGATAAGTCTACGTCTAACACCGTGGCGGGTAGTCTATTCAGTAAGAAGGACAAAGTCATTATTCAATATCGTGGCTAAGAGAGTTAACTCTTTAGCATAGCGTTACATGTAGAGCGGACTTAGATAATCTACATGCTAGCCGACTCAAGCGGTGTCGGTAAAGGCACATCAAATCCGTTGATAGGCTGGGGTTTGCTAAAAATCGAGGCGATCATTAGGCTGCGGTGAAGAATTCAAATTTCTTAGAGCTCGTTGGAAGGTTCCTCGCACCGTTTGAGTGGTGATCGTGTTGCAAGTCTTCATATCCAAAGTGTTCCAGACTCCATTCAACCACATTCAGGTCTGAAAACTTTGGAGGGGGTTTTGTAGGCAATAAAAATTGCCTTAATCCCTACACAGCAACTCGGAATGAGCAGAAGAGCTTAGGGGTCCATCCGAGTGAAGTCAGGCCCGCCTAAAGGTTAAATTCACCTGAATGCTTGACTTTACAAAATAGACAAAAGTGCTGATATCTCTTGAACCGGGAGGAACTGGGCAAAATGACCGGAGCAATCGGCTCCGTCTCGTCGAGATGGTCGATTTCCATATATAATTCGTCCAATTCCGACGTACGGTTTGAAAGTTACGACCTGTTCTTACGTGGCGACGAGGCTGCGCCAGCGGCGAGGCTCGACATTGACGAGGCTCGCCAGCGGCGAGGCTCGACATTCCACCGAGGTTAGCCTACAGCGGTGAACCTCGACATTGACGAGGCTCGCCAAGCGCCGAGGCTCGACATTCAACCGAGGTTAGCCTACAGCGGTGAACCTCGACATTGAGCGAGGCTGCGCCAGCGGCGAGGCTCGACATTCAACCGAGGTTAGCCTACAGCGGTGAACCTCGACATTCAACCGAGGTTAGCCTACAGCGGTGAACCTCGACATTCAACCGAGGTTAGCCTACAGCGGTGAACCTCGACATTCAGCGAGGCTTCGCCTACGGCGGTGAACCTCGACATTCAACCGAGGCTCGCCTACGGCGGTGAACCTCGACATTCCACGAGGCTGCGCCTACGGCGGTGAACCTCGACATTCCACGAGGCTGCGCCTACGGCGGTGAACCTCGACATTCAGCGAGGCTGCGCCTACGGCGGTGAACCTCGACATTCAGCGAGGCTCGCCTACGGCGGTGAACCTCGACATTCAGCGAGGCTGCGCCTACGGCGGTGAACCTCGACATTCCACGAGGCTGCGCCTACGGCGGTGAACCTCGACATTCAGCGAGGCTTCGCCTACAGCGGTGAACCTCGACTCCCTTAAGAGGTTAGCCTACAGCGAAGCTCACCATCCAACCAAGACCGCCCACTTGAAGCATGGGAAATGTCACATAGTGGTCACATCCCACGAGCATGGTTCCCCTCCACGGTGGTCACATCCCACAGGGGTATGGCTCTCCTCAGCGAGCATGGCCATATCCCACAAATCAAGGAAGTGGCCATGCCTCTCCTTGCCTATTTATAAGCCATCATCTCCACATGAGAGAGGGACCGCGACAGCGGGTGAGCTGGGTGCGTGGGCATCGATTATGCCACGTTCACCCACGTTTTCCACAATGAGGGCACACGGTTATGTGCTAGAAAACCCTATAAATGGCGGTGGCGACCATTAAAAGAGGTTTGGAGCTTTTGGAATTGGGGAGATCAGCGCAGGCGAGGAGAAAGATCAAGCTCCTCGTCGGCCACCTCAAGATCATTAGCGACTTTGGTGCGATCGTCAGCGGGAAGCAATCTCGGCGTGAGCATCGAGGGAAGCATCCTATCGCCACCAAGAACCCATACAAAGAGGAGTCAAATCAATCTCCTCTTCCTCATGTCGAGAGAATTTGATTGTAAAACATTCATTCAATCAAATAAACATTTTTCGACCCTACGGGTGTCGCGTGGGGCGATGCGAATTCCTCTAGGTATCTAGCAAATGGTCACGGGCGTTGTTCACGAACCATCATATCTGTAGTAATACTCACCACCACGATCGGATCTAGCGGTTTTAATCTTTTATTGAGTTGATTCTCAACTTGACCTTAAAAGCTTTGAATCGTCCGGAGACTTCGATTTTCTTTAATGAGATATAGGTACCCATAGCGTGAGTAATCGTCTATGAATGATATAAAATATTGTTGACCATTCGAGGATGCCGTAGGGAATGGCCCACAAATATCTGTATGTATCAATTCTAAGGCGTCGAAGATCTGTTGGCACCTAATCTCTTAACTTTAGTCTGTTTTCCCTTGATCTGATCAATGCATACATCAAAGTCTATAAAATCAAGGGAATCCAAAATACCATCGGACACATGGCTCAACTCTACCTTTTGAGATATGACCGGCTTGTGCCATAATGATCTTGAATTTTCCTTATTTAATTTCGTTTAGTACCGTGATTCCACATTCGGGTTTCATTATAAGAAGCAAGCGTATCAAGCAAATATAGGTTATCAAAAGTACTCAAGAAACCAGTTCCCACAATATTTGAATTTAAAGATAAGCTAGCACGGTTATTTCTAAATGAACAATAATAACTGATTTGTCCAATAAAGGAATAGAAACCAAATTCCGTCTAAAAGGCGGGACTACAAAAGTATCTTTCAAATCCAAATAGGAACCGGTTCTAACAATAACCTAAAGTGCCCAATTGCTTCCACATCTACCGATTGTCCATCGCCCACAAAGATGTGTCTTTCACCATCACTTGGCTTTGGTAGTTCGGGCAACCTGCATAGAAACACTTATGTGAGTAGTAGAAGCGAATCTAACCACCAAGTGTTTCTAGATGCGAGACTAAATTAACCTCGAACGGACCAAAGTAAGGAGCGTGCCCTTTTGACCGCCGGTGATATTTGGTACAATCCTTCTTTACGTGTCGGTTGTTGTAAAAGAAACAACCACGATCATCCTTATGTTGTTTCTTTTGAACTGGACCCTTAGCAGCTTCCTTATCATTCTTTCTTTTCTTGCCCTTATCCTTATGGGCAGAAGCCAAATGAGCACTTTCGTCTTATCTTGCTTCAATCGTCTTCTTCTTGCACCACGGTATGAAATGAGCTCATTGAGTCCATTTCTCCTTTTGACGATTATAAGCTGACCTTAAATTGATTAAATTGTGCGAGGAAGAGGCAATGAGACGGATGCACTAGTAACTTCGTCACAAAGATCGAGTTTTAGTGCCTTAAGTTTGAAACAATGTGAGACATTTCCATAATGTACTCCGGATATTTCCTTTGCCCTTATACTTCATTGAAATCAAGCGAGCTAAAATGCGTGCTTGTTTCTACCTTATCGTTTTTAGCAAAGCGCTTCTCAATTCGGCAAGGAAATTTTTGGCTTTAGTAATCCCGGATTACATTGCCCCTAAAGGCTTAGAATGCAGCTTGATGATCATGAGACTCATGCGATTTGAGCGCTCCCACCTCTCATACTCCTTCTTTGCATCGAGTGCTTTCCTGATGAGAGGTTGGGGTTGTTCGATTCTTAATGCAAGGTCTAGATCTATGCGACCAAGAACAATTAAAATGTTCTCTTTCCAAACCTTGAAATTAGTCCCATTTAGCATGGGAATTGAGTTGATGTTAGCGAGAAATTGATGCAGCAGATGCATTAGCTGAAATAAATAAAAGATTTCACATTAATAAGCGTAGTTAGTAATCAATAATATTCAAATAATGACATATCCCCATCCAAGATATCTTGTACAACATTAATATCAAGTCTTTGGGCGATAATATTAGCGCAAGTGATATCTTGTTGCAATGATCAAACATCGACAATAGCATGTCAAATAATGAAACTATCTTTGGATTGATTCATTATCCACATGTAAACCTTATAATTGTCACGGTTTATCTTGAGATGTGTATGTAGTCTACATAATTATTAATCTTCCTTTGGGCGATTAAATAATTACTCGAAAACATCCACACAAACATCTAATATCCCTCATGAACAATCTACACAAGAGAGGTTACTTTGGCAACATCTTGTTTCAATTAATCATTTAGAATAAAAGCGACCTTAATGCCTTTGTGTTATTTGAATTAAATAATTGATTCACTACCAAATTAAACAATTAAAATAGATTTCTCCATTTTAATCAACCATGGATGGACCCATAAGAAATAAAGGCCCAAAAGACTTAATGGATTATTTGAGTGATTCAATTAATCCCAAATTTGAAATTCATCCGAATTGAACCCAAGGTTCACGTTGAGAGCGAACACGGGGTTTGTTTTAGTTCAAGCGAGGTTCGTTGGAAGTGAGAACGAGGTTCGACTTGAGGTTGGAGCGAGGTTGTTGGAAGTGAGAACGAGGTTCGACTTGAGTTCGAACGAGGTTCGACTTGAGTTGAGCAGCGAGTTCGACTTGAGGTTGAGCGAGGTTCGACTTGAGTTCGAACACGAGGTTCGACTTGAGTTCGAACACGAGGTTCGACTTGAGTTGAGCGGCGAGGTTCGACTTGAGTTTGACTTGAGTTGAGCGGCGAGGTTCGACTTGAGTTGAGCGGCGAGGTTCGACTTGAGTTCGAACACGAGGTTCGACCGAAAGAACGAACACGAGGTTCGACCAACCTCCGGTTTTGGCGAGGTTAAGCCCACAACCGAAATTTGGCGAGTTAAGCCCACAAAGGAACATGAAGTTATTTGAATCGAATCGAAGTTCGCTGAAGTTCGAACGAGGTTCGACCGAAAGAACGAACACGAGGTTCGTTGGAGCAATGAATCAAACCGAAGTTCGCTGAAGTTCGAACACGAGGTTCGACCGAAAGAGCGAACACGAGGTTCGTTGGAACGAATCGAACCGAAGTTCGCTGAAGTTCGAACGAGGTTCGACCGAAAGAGCGAACACGAGGTTCGACTTGAGTTGAGCAGCGAGTTCGACTTGAGTTCGACTTGAGTTGAGCGGCGAGGTTCGACTTGAGTTGAGCGGCGAGGTTCGACTTGAGTTCAAGCGGCTAAGTTCGACCGAAATACGAACATGAGGTTCGACCACAACCTCGGTTTTGGCGAGGTTAAGCCCACAACCGAAATTTGTGAGGTTAAGCCCACAACTTAAGTTTGTGAGGTTCGCCACAACCGAAATTTGTGAGGTTAGCCCACAACTTAAGTTTGTGAGGTTAGCCCACAACTTAAGTTTGACGAGGTTCGCCACAACTTGAAATTTGGCGAGTTAAGCCCACAAAGGAACATGAAGTTATTTGAATCGAATCGAAGTTAGCTGAAGTTCGAACACGAGGTTCGACCGAAAGAGCGAACGAGGTTCGTTGGAACGAATCGAACCGAAGTTCGCTGAAGTTCGAACACGAGGTTCGACCGAAAGAACGAACACGAGGTTCGTTGGAACGAATCGAACCGAAGTTCGCTGAAGTTCGAACGAGGTTCGACCGAAAGAACGAACACGAGGTTCGTTGGAACGAATCGAACCGAAGTTCGCTGAAGTTCGAACGAGGTTCGACCGAAAGAACGAACACGAGGTTCGTTGGAAGTGAGAACCCGAGGTTCGACTTGAGTTTGACTTGAGTTGAGCGGCGAGGTTCGACTTGAGTTTCAACACGAGGTTCGACTTGAGTTTCAACACGAGGTTCGACCGAAAGAACGAACACGAGGTTCGTTGGAACGAATCGAACCGAAGTTCGCTGAAGTTCGAACGAGGTTCGACTTGAGTTTCAACACGAGGTTCGACCGAAAGAGCGAACACGAGGTTCGTTGGAGCAATGAATCAAACCGAAGTTCGCTGAAGTTCGAACACGAGTTCGACCGAAAAACGAACACGAGGTTCGTTGGAACGAATCGAACCGAAGTTCGCTGAAGTTCGAACGAGGTTCGACCGAAAGAACGAACACGAGGTTCGTTGGAACGAATCGAACCGAAGTTAGCTGAAGTTCGAACCGCGAGGTTCGACCGAAAGAACGAACACGAGGTTCGTTGGAGCGAATCGAACCGAAGTTAGCGATGTTCGAACGAGGTTCGACCGAAAGAACAAACGCAAGGTTCGTTGGATCCTTTCACCCTTTAGGGTTTGAGCTGGAGCCGCCGCCACGGTTGGTTCACGCACCCTAGGGTTTGAAGCCCTAGGGTTCTGATACCGCCGCTTCACTTGATACAGGCCGCCAAAGAAGCTACCGGGCGAGGACCAAGGAGCCGCCGACAAGCATCGCCGGCGAGGACCAAGGGACGACGGCCAAAACCCCAAAAATCGAAAGAAAAGATGATAAAATCCGTTCTTTTCTTGTTCATCCGTGAGCGATAAAGAAAAAATGATCTTCTTGTTCATCAGTGAGCAGTTCTCAAATCAAAGATAGATTAGATCCAAAACCCAATTTTAATCTTAAATCCCTAAGAATTAATCACGAATTTGGCTCGATACCACTTGTTAGATCGAAGGATCTTCAACATGATTAATCCAAAGAGATAAACATCATAAATGCGAAGCAATACGAATCCATGATTTGGATCTTGAGTGGATTGATGGATCTTCTAATCTTAGGGCTTCTTCTCTTCCTTAGATCTCTTTTTAGATGGGGGTAAAAGATATGAGAATTCTTATGTTAACTCTAGATTAGGGACCATAACCCCATATATATAGGTGTTGCACTTTTACAATTTGGCCCCTCATCAAATTGTAATTACAACCTGGTATCTGCACATTTAGCCCATAATTTATTTAAATACCCATTAACCCAACTTGATTGATCACTTTAGTGGGTTAGCCTGAGGGATAGCACTACACATTAATGTAACATATGTGCCCACAAATAGATTTAATTAGATTTAAATCTAACAGAAGTGACTAAAATAATCAAATTCGTTGAGTTTATAACGTTTTTTTGGTTTTCCCACGAGATATCCCCACACCTTATTATGGATGAGACTAATCTCTGCTCGCGCTTCGTGGCTGGCGCTGGCCCGATGGTTTTTTATCTGCTAGGGAATTCGAACACGGAACTATCCGGCTATGGATCGTCCCTCAACAGGAACGCGGTGGGGCCTTACACCGCTGCGCCTGCGGGTTTCGTGTCCATAATGTTTCAATTCTTATAACCAAAACCCTAAAGTTAGAAGGTTAGAAGAC